>QODF01000117.1:594678-712106 GCA_024372805.1 Oostethus manadensis | reverse complement strand
ATGCACCCTCAACTACAGTTCTCACCCACGCACACACTTATCAAAGGAGAGACTTCTCTGGGAAGACACCTGGGACGAATCTTCATAGAAAACTCCCTCACCGTATGTCGTAGAACCAAGCGGCTGCAAAGCAATCAATTTCCCAACAATTTGAACATTTTTTCTTGGGCACGGTGGGAATCGGTTGAGAAATGTAATTAATACGAACCTTTGAAATTTTCCCCATTCATTTCCAATGGGAAAAAATTCCGGAAAACGAGAATTTCTGCAAAAACTGTGCATTTTACATAAATATTTTTTAGGTAGCACCTCTTTCCCAACTGAGCCGGACATTTTGATGGAGTTTGCATGAAATCGGTTGAAAACTGTGGGACTAGTTAGCGGACAAAAAAAGGTGGAATAAAAATAATAGAATACTATATGTGTGTGATTCGAATCACATAATTTCAAGTTGAATTCAACATGTTGATTTCTAAGTGGACTTTTGACGAATGAGAGGGAATCTGCCGAATGGCCTGAATCATCTGAGGGAATGCTTGGTGTTAAGCTAAGTACTGTGTGTCCTCCAAGTTAGGCAGCGCTATGGGGAGGCTATATCTTTTGTAAACCAGTGGTTCCCAAACTTTTTCCAATCACGTAGTCCTTCAGACATTTGACCTGAAACCATCTACCTCCTTTTGCTGCTTGATTAAAAACTGTTTTAGATTATTAACTTGAAATATTGAACATAGTTATGTGATTAATCAATTAAAGAAGTTGGCATTCTTCAGATTGAATGGGTTGAATGTGAGCATCACTTTTTTTGTCCACTCACAATGGCTATGCAAGGGGAAACAATCGCGATAAAGCAGTATCCGAAAAAAGAATTGGTTAAGGGGACAATGACAATATTTGGGTAGAAATTTAAAAAAAATTGGAAATGTCAGGTTCAATCTGCAGGACTACTAAAATAAGCAAAAATTCAGATTGTGACCCATCAAATATTCATAGGAGATTTCAAAGGTGGGTACAAAATGGTTTAATACACATAGGAATGCTCTTCAAGGGCGAAACTATGAAATCGTTTGAACAATTAAAATCACATTTAATTTATCAATACAAGTTTTTTAGAAGTATTTACAAATTAGAAGTTAACTTATTGAAACACATGAAGAATGGAAGTACTTATGTAAACAAGCAAATGATTTACAGAGCTTAATCATGACTAAATCAAAGAACAAAAACAAGCTTATTTCAAAGTTTTATAAAGCCCTGCAGGTTGTACAAGACAGTGGAATATGGTGATTCTGTCTGAAAATTGCGTGCAAGCTTGTAAAGAAGGTCACGCAGGTTTTAGAAATATAAATTGGATAGAATTTGAATGGAAAGTAAAGACAGGATACTTCTTGGTACCAATACATACTTACAAAATACAGTAAAATACAGTATACCTTCTGGTAAATGCTGGAGGGGTTGTGTTCAAACAGGTGACTATATACATATATTCTGGGATTGCCCTTTGATCACAGAATATTAGAAAAAGGTAAAACAGATCGAAAGAATCTTAAGAGAAAATTAGTTTAGACTTAGAATTATTTTTATTGGGTATTATTCCAAAAATATTTTGAAAAATAATAGAAAAAATAATTAAATCATTGATTGCAGTTGCGAAAAAGAACATTACAGTCCGTTGGCTTAAACCACAACCCCCAAGCATAAGTAAATGGTGGTTAAGAGTTAAGTATGTGTTAAAGATGGAAAAAGTAACAGCAAAGCTTCACGATAAATTATCAGAATATGAAGACTTATGGTCACCCCTAACACAGGGAATGGAATTTTACTTTTTTGTGTTATGAAATTATTTTTTTTGGTATGCAAGGAATAGAGGTGCACCGGGGGGGAAATTGGTGGGTGTGTGTGTGTGGGGGGGGGGTCTTAAATGTGATTTAAGACCAATTTAGTGATATGAGTGGAGAGACTTCCTTTATCACTGCCAATGTCAACTGACGGAAGACCAATAGCGTTAGTAATAGCACGCAGTGACGAGGGAAAGCTAAAATGTACGGAGAATGTTAACTAATTTAACAATGTTGTCAAATTTTTATCATGGGAAATGTAACAGCACTAAAAGACATAAGAATGTTTGGAAAATAAAATTGTAATGGTGACAAAAAAAGAATAAAAAAAATAAAAAATTGCATAAAAAGGCAGTATCCGAAGTCCAAAAACCCTTACAACCAAAGTATAAGTAGAAAAATACACATAACCAATGATATAGCCTCATTTGCTCATTAGCCTCATTAGCCTCAAAGTGACAGGTTTTCCATGCAGGGATTGGAACAGCAATATGAACTAAATCTTCAAGATTAAATACTGTAAATGCAGAAAATAATTATCAAACTTACTTATTTGTTTATATGATGCACACACAGCAATGAACAACATCGCGTCCTGTCCCCATTCTGATTTCTGGCATTCAGGCGCACTCGCAAGTGCTAGACGCTAATTGTTTTTAATTTTTTGTGTGTGATATTACATGCTAACAGATTTGCTCTGCTAGAGAAAAGTATACTTTCCCCTTTCCCCTGTCACATAGATTTCATTACCTAATTTTCATGTGTATTTTTATGGAAATTGGGGGCGGCCTGACCGGAGTTGGAGGGGATAGAGAAAAGAGGAGAGGAGCCCACCCCACGCCCGGCCTCCGACGCAGGCTCGCCTTGCCCGAGGGCAGTGGAGGCATTTCCCCTCACCCCGCAGAGGCCAAACACCCAGCACCCATCCCCCACAGAGACAATCCCCATGTACCCCCACTAAAAAAATTAAGACATCAAATTTATCAATTACATTATAAATAAATTTCAGTCTACACAAAGTCTGAGCTGTTCATGCTCCTTGGCTCCTTCCGTGCTATCATGGAAAGGACAATAACAGCACAGACAAGACTGAAAAACATATTGTGATGTACGGTAGAGTCCCTAATTGCAATAGACTAGGTTCCCTCTGCTTCTCTGTCCAACGCATCGTAAGGAACTTGAGGATGATCTTTTTACCACTATCTTTCTTTTGATGTATTTTATTGCTTTGACACTTAAAACCTATCAAGACATTATCATTAGTGAGTGATATATTTTAATTGAATTGAATTGAATTGAATTTTTTCCTGTAAATCCCCTTGAGCACTTTGTCTGTGCAAAGACTAATTCTACATTTTGCGTACTTTCATACTCCTACATATTTTAAGTGGTTATGAGTGCCGAAAGCAAATCCACAGTTGGTTTTACATGCTAGAAAGGAAATGATTTGCACCTTGTGGAAAATGTGAGGATGACTGAGGCCACAGAGCATGAGTCATTGGCCAGCTATCTTTGAGGGGGATGGGAGTCCTGCGTTGGAGTTCTGGACTTGTTTACATTTCAGAGAGACAAGAGGAAGGCACAAGAAGGGGGAAATGATGGGTAGAAACTTAAATGATAAACATTACAAGGCTTTGGTGTGATATAATGTCACACTTGAGGGGCTTCGACACAGTGAGATGATTGAACGTTCAATAAGATGACCTAAATGCACTTCTTGTGAAGACGTTTCTCTATGAAAACAATACACTTTGACAAAAATTAAAAGTATTTGTGGAGTGCAACATCTACAGTTCTACCATGAATGATTAAGGATGCTTTTTGCCCGCTATAAGTGTGAGCCTTTTGTATCAGCTATCGTTTTCACTCTTCACTGTTCAAGAGCTTAAAAGACAACAGCTAAAACGACTGATTGGTAAATTTGGAGCATCTACTTTGGCTTAGTGCTGTCTTTGCCACAACAAATCAATGCAACTAATTCAGATGGTCACAACTCAGTAAAGTCACATCAGCACATTGCAAAGACAGTTCTTAGGCGATGAAACTGGACAGCCTCCATACCTTGGTTGTGACAAGATGAAGAACACTATCAGGAATGAAGGGGAACTTTGTCACAGGCTATTCTCCATATTGGACGACTTTGGCATATTGTACACAATGCAAACCAAGCTCATGGTGTGATTGAGAGATACCTGTAGGTCTGTATTAATCAAGGGCAAGACCAAGGAACACCGTCTTTTTTATTGTACATTGTGTGCCTTTTTCCATTTTTAATATACCGATAGCAATTTTGCTGTGTGGAAACACAATGACAAAAAATTATTGATTCTAATGTCTAATGTCCACATGGCATATGAGACTGGGAAAGTTTTCACACGCTCTCCACGATCCTACTGAAGTATAAAGCTCATTCACTATTCAAAGACTTAAAATCCAGGATCCAGGATGTTCCTCAAATATTTGACTGACAGCTTAGCTTGCTTCTCATTTCTCTGAAATATGTCTTTCCAGGAAGGCTGAGAAGTTTGATCTTGTGCAGGTTGAAACACACCTTCTGTTTCCTCTTGTTGAAAAGGTGCATGACCTCCTCAGTCATCCATGCAAGAATGTGCAAAAGTCATGGGCCGCTACTAAATGTATTGTATGTGTTGTGACACAGTAAAACAGTAAATAGAAGTGCAGACACCTCCTGCAGGGCTACGCTATATACAGTAGATCAAAGATCAAACCATTGCATTTTGATGACTATCCGGATTTGGAGCTACCGCAGTAATTTATTACTCCAATGTGAATCATTACGACGTCAAGGGAACGGTCCATCCACCAGAATCGGGGCACGACTGGCTCAGTTACCAAAACTTTGATTTTGGAACCAGAGGGTCCTCCTTCAAGCCCTGCTGCAGATAAAAATTAATTGTAACTAGTTGATGGAATAGATGTTTGCACCCAATCATTTAATCACTGCGGAGCAGTCACAGTTTAATAAAAACATTCACATCCATTTTCAACCTACCTACCTACTAACACACTAGTGGTCCAATTTGATGAATATGGCAGAAAAGCTAATGTAAAACTCATCCAAACCATTTTAACCACAAGCTTGGAAACAGTTCTGCAAACGGAGGCAGAAAAAGTCCAGACCTGCTGGAGCTTTGGTAATAATGGCATCTCATCTTACAATGTACTCTGGGTCAATCCATCTGAAATCTGTAGTTTGCAGTACAGTATATAGTTTTATGTATGAACACCGGAGGGAGGCTAACCCGAGGGATAATAGATTGTTTTAGGGTTTAAAGTGCAAGTACAATTGACTTTTATTCTTGTGAGTTCCTTTTGTCTCTGCAGTCCTGATTTTTCCATCAATAAAAGCACGACAGAGATCCTTCATGGTATATTCCCTGCAGAAGGAGTAATCACTAGGTATGAAATTCACATAATTTGATGATGTCACTTTTTTATTGATTCATTGTTGTTCTTCTGGTCTCCACAGCCAGGGCGGTTGATGACCATTATATTCCAGTCACCTCCGCAGATGAGCAGACTCCCCCGGTGTGTCAGGCAGGGGCAGGGGGGCTCTTTTCGTTTCGAGCCCTAACTGGAATGCACTGGTATAATTTATCACTCTTGAGATCTCTAAGCCAAAAGGAAAAAGCAGGTATACTTTTGCAAGAAAAAAAGATTTGCGGTTGAGGATATCTGAGGCGTACAAAGCAAAAATAGAAAGTAACTTTTATAAAAAAATAAAAGTACAATACTTCAAGACAATCAATTTGTTTTAGGACTGGCAGTGACTCCGAAAGGAGCTTTAAACGTCCGACTGAACAGGTGTTTGTAAATGATGCACTCGCATAGGATATCACCAAGGAAGCAGTTTTGCATTCACCCCTTCCATCTCCACCCTTGAATCGTGTGAATAATGTTTCAACCTTTGCCTTAAAATTGTCTCGACAGCACGTCTGTTACATGTCTGTGCAGACCCTAAATGTATACAGAGGTCTGACACGCAGAGTGGCTCGCCTTGGTAATACAGCTGATGGAGAAGAAAACCCAACCTTAGGCGGTTAATGCGAATTGCTGACAGATGAGTAATGACGGCACCTCACGGAGTTATTTATTTAACCCTGTTGGGTTGCCGTTGTTACAGGTAAGGAGTGCCCGTGGGGATATTTCCACACTACTTTGGTGTTAAAAATGTGTCAGGCCTCAATAAAGTCAATAATTGGGGGAGTTCACCTGCTTATCATGTACAGTACCAGCTGAGGTGAGAAAAATTGTCCCAGAGAGTGTGGAAACATTGTTGACTTTTGAATTTATTTATGACAGGGACCTTAGAAAATAGTCAAACGTTAGTCACTTATGTTCAGTACAGTTTGCTAATATACCTATTATTACTGTAATTTCCAGTGTATAAGTATTTTAACTTTCAACCCTGCGGCTTATCTCATTACATCTCCTTTGCTCCATGACTACTACTAATCGTGTAAATACTGTGCCGCTTGCGAGTCCGTGAGGAAATAGTAGCTCTTCCTTTGGCAGAAGCCAATCTCAAGCTAATAGGGAACTCAATGAGCTTCTCAGCCCATCAGAAAAACACAAAAGGTCATTACTCAGTGTAAAAGTGACGCACTATCATCTTACAAAAGAAAAACAAAACAAAACGCTAAAATCATCACACAGCAACTTAACACGCAAAAGGTAGGTACGCATTGAATAAGAAAGTTTGTTTATTTGCTTTGGACAGTACATATTAATTAACATATGAGCAAAAGCATCACAGTAAATATGGCAGAATTAGCTCCAATAGCTCAATTTCGTCTGTTGTCCTATGGCAGGCACCATAAAACATTTATAAATGAGTGACCCTAATGAGGATAAGCGGTGTAGAAAATGAATGAATGTACACAAAACAGCATAAACTCATAAAAAGGAGGATAAAACAAATATACAATAGATTTACAGACAACATTACAGCATCATTTAAGTTTAGCAGCTTGAGATGGTCATTACCCATGAGCACAGGACTGTTTTGGCTTTAACCAGCATTTGTGGATAATCATCACCGTTACTGATATGAACTAGTAGTACATTTCATGACTGTGCCCCTCGGATAGAAACAACCATTTGGCTAAATGTAGTCCTACGTCACGATATGTGGCAATCACCCCTAGTTAACGATCTAGTATTGACTCGAATGATGATTTCTTCTGTATAAAAACTTGTAATGGTGGAGGGGCCATTCAAAACCTTAAAAATAAGAGACGAGAACGTGTGTCCAGACTTTTGACCTGTACTGTACAAACGTGTTTTTGTCTCTATATGTAGTGGGTGCAACTTAAACATGTCTTATACACCAGAAATTACAGTACACCTTGCACATACAAGTCATTTTTTACACAAACACTCACATAGCACAATGAGAGTTGCACAACATACAATACAACTGATGGAATATTACTAGGAGATACAACAGAGCCATTCTTTGTTCTCATTTCTATGCAAATCATTCACTTTCTAGAAACCCACGATAACTGCTACATACACTCTGTGTACTTGAATTCTGGGTTCTTTCCTCAATAATGTTTTAACATTTACAAACCAACCGGTTCTTTTGAACGGCTCGTTAACATGAACTACGGGAACCGAGTCATAGCTGGGGACTGTTCTCCACCCCCCCAGTTACATGAGGAGGAGCGCAGCCCAGCATGGTGCTTATTAGATATGCAATTAACCCAAAGACAGTTCAGAAATCCTCCTTAGGGTTTAACTTTTTTACAGAGCAACAAAATACATTTCAGGACAATCCACCAGTCTTTTGACCAGTTTGGTTTTTTTGTTCAGTATTATTACCAATGTTCTTGTGCGTAACTTTTGCCACTAAAAGCTGTTTTGCACAGAAATTCATTGAAGCCCACTTTGTTTTTTTAATGGTTTTTAAAAAAAATTTGTACATAGAGTAATTCAAAATAGTGACGTCACTGTGAAAGAAGAGTGATTGGGCGCCACCCTGTGGACTATTTACAATGACTCTAGATCAGGCTTTAACCTTTCATCCACATGTCATCCACATAAGGTTATAATCAATGTTGCACAATCATTTTAAACTCATTTTGGTGGGATATCTAAATTATTTACCTCAGAGCGACTAGTTCCCAGATAAAACGAGTTAAGGCCAGGCTGGTTTCTTAAAACCTAATATAAGAACGAGCTAAATGAGCCAGTTTTTTTAAAGGAACGGCTCACCAAGATCAAAGAACCGAAAATCCCAACTCTTATAATACTTGCGATAAGGATGCATCAAAGAACCAGGAAAAAAAAAGGCTGAAGAGAAACAACAGCCTTTAGAAACAGTTGCAGCAATATACTGCAACAATACACGGTCTTTACTTCTGCTGTTGTTCCAACAGTAACAAAAGACACAAAGTAAACATAAATGTCGATAACTCTGGCTTCACGTGACTGACTGAATGTACACTAAAGCTGAAGTTAAGCAATGACCTCATTGCTTAAATCTGCTCCACGCATTAGACTGGGAAGGCTGGGTAATTATCATTGTTTCCTGTAGATGCAACTAGCATGGAATCTCCCAGTCTGGGGAGGATTGAATCACTTTAACCCTTAAAGCATCAAACTCCCGAGCCATTCCCAGATGTGGAGGTTAGTAAAGTGTTACCAAGGCCAAAACTACGTTTAATGATATTTGGGAGTAGCATACGACACACGCAGAAGGTGCTAAAAATTCAATTCCTTGTTTAGGCTTGTTCAGCAAGAGCAGATAGGAGTGTGCCCTGCACCCTGCACAAGCACAAGCTCAACTGGTTGGGGGTTTGACACTGTTTACACAGGTCCTGTCTTGCTGCCGACCATGTTTCTCTCCATGTAAATGCATCTGGTTTATGTTTACGCTGGGCTTTATACGCCAATAGAAAAATGTCACATGTAGCAGCACGTATGAATTACTTGGTCATTATTGGGTCTCCTACAATTTTGGCTCACTCAAAGAATAAAACGGAAGTCTTCAAATGTTTGCTATTACGCGTGGATTGGATTTCTCAATCCATGCAATAACAGACACAAATAGTAAAGACAATATGTCATGCTTTGTGCTGGAGTCATGGATGGATGAAATCACTTTAATGTGTTTGAGATGTAGGTCATTATTTGTATTCATCTTTAATGCAAAATCTGTGCTGCAGCTAAGCACTTTTGTCTAGAGAGAGTGCAATGAACAAGCAAGGGAAGTTGAGTTGTTTACAATTATGGGAAAACCGACAGTCTTGCTAATAACTTGTACTAAAGTGTATGTAGAAGATATCACGCTGTTCTTATGTTAAATAGGCCAGCTGTTGATCTTTGTAGCAGTGCAGGTGTTTGCCAAGTCACGATGTTACGTCTCTTCATGCCTCATCCTGCCTGTGGTGCGACATATCAAAGTGTGTTGGTGACTGTGTGTGAGTGAAGCGCAATTCATTTGTATTACTAAGGCATAGTCTCAGCAGTGTAGGGTTAAACTGTACCCAGATTCAGGATTATATTTTTACAATGTGACACTGTTCCTTTAAGAAGTTGAAATAAGTTGAGCTGAGCTCCCATGACTTATGTTTTTCCTCATTGGAGCATGTGAGGGATTGAGCCAGCCAGCTTCCCTTCAAAATGTCTGCTTTGGCTTCACATTTTCCAGCACATACATGTACTGGGTTTATTTTTGACAGATTATTGTTCAGACTGATGTTTGGGCTTTAAAGTCAGAACGAAGATATGCAAAAACCAGACCTAAATGTTAAAAGTAGCCACACTTTCACCTTTGAACCCTGCGAGTTTGTGACCATGTAGCAACAAATTTACACTTAAATTTACACAAGCCTGCTTTCCATTCGCATTTTTCATTCAGGTTTCCAACTAATAATGTGAGAACTCTAGAAAGAAATGCACTCTGGAATACAAAAGATGAGTTGTGAACATTATGTTAATGTTCTAATAAAATAAGCCATGCAAGTAAATCCATAGATGTAAATTTAAAAAAATAGTAGCTCTTGGCTACTTTCATTTTGTAAAAGTAGCTATCACAAGAAAAAAAAAAAACGTTGGTGAGCTTTGATGTGCACTAAACAGAAAACGTACAGAAACCTGAGGCAAAATTGATGGTAACATTTTCGATGTTAACTGAGAAACACGCTTACCATGGCGTACGCTAACCAAGGTTCCATTGTAAACTAAAATATTGCTGCATACGTGTGTGTTTCGTGCTGGTCGTGTTGCGGCTTTGGCTTTCGTCTGAATATTTTCACAAGAAACAGCTGCTACAGATAGTGAGTTTGAGGTGCCAAACAAACAAGCCCACCACCTGAAACACACCAAAACCACTCCAGAAATGAGCTGTCACTGGTTATTCTAAAGAGAATCACAAACAAATAATGACTGGTTGGCTTGAAGGGCTATTTCCTTAAAGAGACCTTTAATCACTTTGCAGCCTCGCCCCTGGGCTGCCTGAAACAAGAACAACTCTGTATGATGGGGCAGAATGAAGCATCACACCAGAGCTCCAGGAAGGCTGTGTTCTGGGGTCCCGTTTTAAAAACTCAAATATGCCACGAGCAGAATCTGTGCAGCATTTTTGCTGAATTGCTGAAAACCTGCACATTAAGTGACTCCCCTGCCCTCTAATTTCCTTGTCTACCTTGAACAGGAAAAGTGTTCATCTGGATGATTACTGGAGTGTTTTCTTGTTTACAGGTTCTTCCCTGAAACAAAAACCCCAATCCACGCCATGAACAGGATAACATGCCAAGTTTGGGGGAGTTTGGGGATTTTTTTTACTTGCTTGTTGGAACCAAAGTCTGTTTTCAGTGCTGGTCATGGGTGTTCCTCAATATGAAGTTAGAGGAGCCTCTAGTGGAGACATGAGGACATTACACTTTCGTGTGGCCATTTAGATGTACTATCTGACTTCAATTCCACCTCATACGTTACATCACAAAGACATGTGCTTGGTAACAGTGATATCGGCAATTTGATATCGGCCTCAAATATAAAGAAACAAAACACTGAACGACCTCTCAGATCCAGATCTCAGTATGAAAATAGAAGAAACAAATTTTAATGAAAAACTGGCAAAACTTTCTGGGCATCTTTAAACATGGAAGTGCAACGAGAAACATTGACATCATCGAGCCTAGTATCTGCTGCTGCCCTTATCGACACTGACGATCTGTGTATCGATCCGGTGCTGGTGTACGGGAATTTTGCACTACGTCTTGTACATCTCCTGGCAGATTTGTCAGTCACTGCAAATAGAACCCCACGGTGTCGACATCGGACAGCTGCACGTTGCATGTCGTCCAGCAAGCGTTGATCCGAGCAGGTCGTCCTCTACAGTCACGTGATCGCGCAGCGCATCTTCCGCAGGCCCGCCAACCAGCGTGCTCACGAGGCGCTGCTGACGTGCGGAGCCGCAGCAACCTTGATCCCAGTATTTTTACTGCTGCTGGATTGCCCTCCAAAAATTCCAGGTACGAAAGCGAGGTCATCGTATTGTTGTTGTTTTTTTTTTTTTTGCATGCGTGTGCACGCACGTGACGCTGAGTTGCGATTTATTTGCATCCAATACGCGCATGACCAGGGAGGAACCACGAAAAACGTGCTGTTAAACACTGCGAAACGGAACCTTCCACGCTTTTTGAAGGTACCATGGTGTCTTTGGGAGACGCGTCGTGCAGCAGCAGGAGCAGCGTCGCTTCTTAGGCGGTGGCATTGTGCAGAATTAGTCATCGCTTGCCTTCATAACAGAGAGAAAGGCTTTGCCGCCTCTCGAATAAGGGATAGCAAGGCTACAAAGCTCCTCTTTGAGCCGAGTCACAGTCTGTGGTTCAAGTTCAAGTGCAAGCTAGAGGTGGCTGTAAGGTCACATAGTAATGAGTGAGCGTGATTTGACAAGCATGATGGTGCAGACTCCGTCATTAATGCTGATGGCTGCAAAGCCTGTGGCGGTTTTGCCTGTGCAAAATGCAGGGTGGACTCATATTAATGGTTTTATTGGTAGTATTGGATTGCACCGTTTATTGTTGTGGTTGTAGTGTTTTATTGGCGTAAAATTGAACCACTATCGCATTTTTGTAACCTTGCTTGCTGTAGCTAAGTCATGCAGTGTACACGTCGAAAGTCCAACTCTCCAAAATGAGACAATTTGGATTTTAACCCCAAATTGGCCAGTGTGATGTCATGTAAAAGCTTGCAAGCTTCCAAATAATGGACTGTTTAGGCTGTACTGTAGTACTGCGGGGTTTTTTGTGATGCTGCCACAAACAAAGAAGGTGAGGGGGATGAAAACCATAGAACCAGGAACGTACATTACGGACTGGCATGGCTGCTTGGACTTCATACACTAAAACAGACTTATCAGCACGCTTGCAGCCCGATGACAGCACCACCACCTTGCTTGGCTGAAGCCAAGATGCAATGATATGGGTACTGTACTCACTTGTGTTGCCAGCTATTTAAATATGGCTTTGGCTTATTGTTTTTAGTGTACACTCAATATATCTGCTATGCAGGGTGTACACTGACTACTTTAATCCATCCACCCATTTTCTATGCTGCTTATCCTCATTAGGGTCGTGGGGTCTGCTGGAGCCTATCCCATCTGAATCTGGGCAAGAGGCGCGGTACGCCCTTGACTGGAACTACTTCAATGTATATTCCAATTTCATCAAGGAAGACAAAGAAAGGATGTAACCCACCTTATTGTAAATGTGATAAGTCACCGCACAACGCACTGATGCCAAGTTGTCTAAGATTATACCTGCAATAAATGCCCTCTAAATGCTTCGATAAACTGTGTGCTTACATTTTGGCAGCCTGTTTGTGCAGCCAAGTGGCTATAAATGTCTCTTTGGGAGCAACAACAGAGTCAAGTGAGTACAACCGAGACAAAAACGAAGCCTTTTCTTTGATAGTGGGAAAACAGCCGCTCCAAACAAAGTGGGTCACCTGGGATGCTCGAGCTTTATCTGTCCCCTGCATTCTCATGCTGTATGTGCTTAGTTTGGCCTCGTACTTGAGATCCCTCAGGCACACACCAACTTAGTAAATAACCCTGCACAAGAACGGTTGCCTTGGTGAGGTTCGACCTACACAACGCATGGCGAGAATAATTAATATGGAAGGAAGTGGAAGGCCACTTAAGTTGCCTCTGTTTGGAATTTGAGGTGTGTTAAGAGGCTGTTGCGATGCAAACTACTACGCTGATATAATCTTTTTCCCATTAGCATTCACATATCATAGCTTTTTTAAATCCTTTTTTTTTTACCATCCTTTGAGTCGTTGTTGCGTTTTTTGAGTCATTCGTCAATGAGATGCATGCATGTTGATATTTTAGCTACACAAGGTTTGTTGTCTTTAAATGTTTAGATTATGCCTGTCATTTCCAATAAGTGTGGACAACAGTAAGTGATTTGGGATAGTCCTACACTCAAAATTGGCACGCTCTGCAGCATGGGTGTCAAACCGATTCATCACGGCATATCATTTGTTGTGGCCTGCGAAAGCCTGGAAATTATGCACGTCAAAAATACACGGATGTTATTTTCTCATGTTAATATTATTTTAAAAAAAGTTTCTATATATATTTTAATTGGATCATTATTAATAATTTATTTTAAAAACCCTTTTAATATAGTTTTGTATTTGTTTTTTTTTATTTAACAAATTCTAGTCAGTTAACCTTTCTTGCTGAATGTATTTGTTGGCAATTTTCCTATTTTTTTGTTGTCAAATTCTTAAAATGGTTTTTTAAATTACTTGTTCATTTATATTTAGCTGTCATATTATTAATAAAATAATTATTGCAGTGGTTGCTCGGGCACTGGGCATTGAATGAGTGCATTCGAGATTGGAGGGCTGGTCTGTTTGGGTTGGCTTCTTCCTGGGACCTCGCCTGGGTGCCCCATTTCCCCACCTTTTTGTGATTTGTGTATAGGGACATAGAGAGAGAGAAAGCATCTGTAAATAAATTAGTAACTGCTGTCATATGGAGAGCGGGTAAGATTTAATAAGCTCTGCTTCTCCCTGCTCCTCTTTAGACATGTTGAACAGCAAATTTTGAATATGGGATGTATTCTGCTGTAAAAAAAAAGCCAAGGTAATGGCTACTGGATATTAAATGCTCAATTTGTTTTTTTGACAGGTTATGCCTTGTCGAAGGGTCCCTGGCTCTCCCACCGTGAAAGAAAAGGGTTGAACGCTACCATCTCTTTGGTTCATGCTGCGCTCCGGTCCATCTCTTCCCTCTTCCTGCTCGGGCTGAGCCCACTTGTCTCAACTGCGCTTCCATTCTGCTCCCTCAGCCACACTTGACACACTGCCTCCCCTGCAACTGTAGCTGTCTTCATCCAGGCCCCACAACCTTGTCAAAACCAGTTATACCACCTGGCTGAGGGCCTAACCCAATGGCTGCAGGTGGTCATGCCCCTGAAATAGATGTTTTGATTAACCTGCATCAGGTAAGAACATTTATTTTTAATGTTCATTTGGATCGAGGGACGGGATGGGAAGTGCACTAGTTAAACATTCAACTGCCTTGACAATAAGCTACAGCAGCTGAGACTTTGGTACGGTTAAGCCATCTGTCACTTAGATGAATATGAAATGAATATGAAACTGGTTGCCCCAAGTCAGTGCTTCTCAATTATTTTCTGTCATGCCCCCAATGGGGGACACAAATGGTAATATTGAAAGTGGTCCCTGCCCCTAATAACTGATATAAATGATCAATGTGTGTGTGTCTTTGAGGAACATAACAGAGTAATAGAAATGGAATAGTGTGAAAGCTTTTAGAGCTATCATTTTGCAAAAAAGATTAGCATTTGCATCTTAAAAGGTACCAAATACAATATGAGGAAAAGTAAAACATACTGTGTACAGAAATAGTGCATTCTTGTCCAGGGGTATCAAAATTGTGGTGAACCAGGGCCCCAAGCACGGGGGCCCCCCTGGGGTTTTGTGAAAGTTCTGAGAATTTATTTTATCTTTCTATATATGGCAAATAAAAAATACAGTATGATGTCAAAAATGTAAAAAAAATATTTTGCTGTGAAAGTGCAATAATAAGGTTGCTGTAATCAAACCTTGCAAAAATGCAAACTCGTTCATTCCGCCTGGTAGGACTTGTTTAAGAGTTGCTATTTCAGCCTATTGCTAAGGTGCACTTTCGGGCACAGTGCTCTGAGCGATGCAGTGTAACGTCCCTTGCAAAGCTGCAAAGAAAGAATCAGGTTGACAGATGAGAAGTGACAGACAGGAGAGGGTAAGAAAACTAGGTAGGTAAATGTTTACTTCAAAGTTCAGCCCAAATGTTAAAGCACAATATGAGGGATGAATGGTAATGCTTTAATTTGATTTGAACATGCATATTAATGACATTGGAATACATCATCTAATACAATGGACAGTCCCACATGTCCAAAAGCAGTAGGAAGAAGCAAAGCTTATTTAATCCTATCTGTATAGGTTTTTCCCTATTTCAATACATTTGTAAACTTCCTGCAGTTACTAAGTTTGAATGCATAAATAAGTTAATGTGACAGTTTGTTAAATAGAAGTCAATGTCCTTATCATCGCAAATAACTTATATTGCAGTCCTGATGAATGATCATCATAATAAATAATAATAGTGCTGAGTGGTACATATGTCTTTTAACTCTAGTTTATTCCTGAGATCATATTTCTCCTCTCTTGATGAGAAAAATCGTTTTAGCAGTTTAAAGGTTTAACAGATCAGCAAATTTTAATAATTGGGATTTTTAAAACAGTGAATTTGTATGTTCTCTCTACGGCACATTACGGATTATCCTAATTGAGCTTTTTTGCAGTACATCAAGCGAGTTAAGCATAATGCTTTTAACAAGCCCCCCATTACCGCCCAGGTTTCATGAAATTTGGTTTGAGAGAGTGTGTGTGTGGGAAGGAGCAGCTAACCTAAAGCTAACTCACTAATCAGATGCAATTCACAAACTACAGTATAGTAAAACACCTTAGTAGAGACTAGAGCAGGGGTGTCAAACGCCATTGCACCGCGGCCCAAAACTCAAAGCCACCTTTAGGTTGAGGGCTGAACTGGCCAGTAACCCCCACACCACCCACCAACTTTGTTTCTTTCTTACGATTTATCCTGAAATTTTCAACACCTGTTCTTTTTACCAACATAATTGGTGAATGAAGCACACTCATATGCATCATCACTGCAAACGCACAGACGCCCATTTGAAGTTGCAATCATAAAAGGACATGCCCTAATAATCCCGTCTTAAAAAATCGTAGTCATAGCAGTATGGTCAGATTTCAAGAACATGTCTCGTTAGCACTAACGACTATATAAGTAAACAGCCTATGCACATTTTATACCGGTTCCGCACACATGCAGTGCTGGGATTGGTACGTACAATATGATGCCCCCCCGGCTCAATGCTATTTTCCAAACAAATTAAATTGTAGTGCGGACCGAATTTCGCCCCTGAGCCTGAAATTGACACGTGTGGACCAGAGTATGTGTGTGTTTATTGATGGGCTGGTGCTGTGCCCCCAGTTCTTGTCAACCATGTGCTTATGTATAAATCTCCCCAACCGTGCCGGCAAATATATCTTTGCATTCTGTAACTGGTCAGAGGAAAGCATTCCCAAGTATTCCCAAATTATGTGATTAAACACATCTTATTCCCATGTTGGAAACACATGCTCGTTAGACCAAATTGTAGTTTTCTCAGTGACTACATGTTTAGCAGAACCATATTATGTCAGTAGCTTTTAAATATTTCAACACACCTCTCTGAACCCTTATTCCGGTAAAATTAAATATTCATGTTTCCAAAACATTTGGCCTTTTCCAAGGAGCAGTCATGAATCTTATTTTAGATGCAGGTATGAACAGGATTAGATGTTTTTAATAAAATTAGAACCAGCAGACAAACAAACCATCGTGGAGTGCATGCCTGTGAATATTCCCGTTTATACAGTTATGGATTTAATCCCCTGATTATTAGGTGGGGGGTAAGAATAAAACAGCTCCTGGTCAGATTACCTATGATGTTCATACCAATATTCACCCAGATAAAATTTGCTTGTGTCAAAAAAACAAAAATATCTTGATAGCGAGCATTCGTTTTGTACAAGCAGCTCTGTTGTGCAAGGTAAATGCATTTATCTCTTGTATTAGATTATGTTGATGATTCCTTTATTACTGTACTCAACTGTTTGTGTTGCCGGTGCCTTCAGTTCCTGAGATAAGGTTGCTCTTTAATCCACATAACTACTAAGTAGACATGACAGAATACCAGCCGAGCTTGGCTACAGTATCTGCGGGTTGATACAGTCCAAAAATGAAGAATGATGTTGACCAGCATAGGAATAGGGAGATAATTGCAGTTGCAATTAATTAGCTTGGAGTATTTTGAACAACAAAATGTAGGAGCCTGGCCACTGAAAACAAGGAGTGGAGCCTGACGTGGTTAGGTAGCTCATGTCGTTAAATGCATCCTGTCCCTTCATCCCACTGGTAATTAAGAGGTAATGGAGCCTTAAGAGTGAAATTTGAGATCACAGATCAGTAGCCAGAGCACTCACTATGCCAGCATCAATGTAAAGTATAATATACTGTAGTTCTCTGTATATTTTGAAATATGAAAATAAAGACTAATATCCATTCATCCATCTATTTTCTATGCCGCTTATCCTCATTAGGATCGCGGGAGTATGCTGGAACCTATCCCAGGTGACTTCAGGCGAGAGGTGGGGTACACCCTGGACTGGTGGCCGCACACATTCATACAATTTCGAGTGAACAATTAACCTGAAGATTATTAAATAAATAATTAGAAATGCATTGTTGTTACAAAAGCAAAATTATAGAAAAGATGTACCGGATACACATTTTATTTTCATATTTGTGTGATGATTGTCTTTCAGTTTTTGATGAAACCATCTCAGAAAACCTTTTAACCCCTTTTATATTTCATTAGTGATTGCACACTAGGTGGTGCTGTTGTGCTTTTTTTCAGGTGAGGGAGGACGATGATACAGAGGAAGAATCCTTGGAAAGACAGAAAGAAGAGCATGAGGAAGAGGACTGGGAGAAAGCACTGTCTGTTGAGTGCTTTGCAGACATCATCAGTGAATCTGCATCCACTAGCGCTGACAGGATGGGACGAAATTACACAGAAAAAGATTTTGAGTGTAAGCAAGGAAATTTGGGACTGTCTAAACATATGCGAACACTGCTGCTGTTAATCTTGTATATTGGTCTTGTATAACAGTTAGTGCCGTCAGAAGATCTAAGCGTTCTTATGTCTACATTTTATCTGAATCATACGTCTCTCTAAAGCAGTGGTTCTCGGTTATTTTCTGTCATGCCCCAGGGTTGGCAACCTTTACCTTTAAAAGACCCATTTTGTCTCCTCATCCAGTAAAAAAAAATGTTTGGGAGCCGCAAAAACTTACAAAACTTACCAACTAAACCTGTTAGAACCACAAAATTCAACAAACAAAAGTGCAGCTACACCTGTAGACCTACTCTGAACTTATTTAAACACTGAACTGATTTGTGTCATTAAAAAAAAATCAAATTTTAAGATAAAAAAGCCAATCAGAGTTCATATATCTGCATATAAATGTTTTTTGCTCAATACCGTTTAACCATTTTATTGATCCTGTTCTTGACAGTCTTTGCAAAGACAGACATTCTTTTATTTTCTGAATATTTTCCTGTTTATTTTTTTTAATTAGGAGAATTTATGCGCTGATATTTTTAAGAACGATTATTTCATGTAGTCTGTGAATGGCTTCCCATCTCATGTACAGCCCTATGTTGTCAGCTTAGCGATTTTCTTGCTATATCTGAAGACTTTCAAAACCTTATTTTCTAAAAACGACTAGAGACAAATTTAAAGACTTTTCCTAACGTTGTTGTTGTCTGATATTTGCATTTTTCTTCACCAAGATAGTAATTTATTGACGGTCTCTAGAAAAACAGCCAGCAGTTAGAGAGGCACTTCCCGTGCGAGCTCGCTGCACCATGATAGACTTGATTTTTAGCTTGGTGTGGGTTACGGCTGCAACAGTAGCCATTAGGGATTTTTGTGCAATAAAAACGTGCAATAAAAGCCCAGTCTGGTGCAGAATATTACCAAATATTACAATAACATTACTGACAACTAGTAACCAGGTTGAATTCTACATTTCATCGCGACGAAAGTCTGCTGAATGCCTTACATTTGTATTTTTGTTCATTCAATTATTTTTATGCTTGCTTAATTTGGGTAAAATTTACATAAAATGTGCTTAAACATACAATAAGAGTTAACAGCAATTAAAATATTTGAATACTTTATAACCGTGAAGAAGTAAAGCCACGAGATTTGAAGGGCGAAGTGGTGAGAGATGTTTCCCGATCCGATCCAATACAGCTGCCCATCCACTGTATTTTGAAGATCGGAAAAGATTGGCTCATCAAAAGATCATGCCTATCCAGTTGTCATAAATCCGAGCCACACTCCCACATGGTAGTTGTCTCCCGCCACCCGGATGATGGAGCACATGGAGCACCACCTTGCAGACATGTCTGCGGGTTACCGTGGTGAAGTTAGTTTCATGTTTGGACACTGGATATTCGGCTCGTGACTACAGCGGACCTCCTTCGCTGTGCCCGGACTCCTCTGTCGTGGTGCCGGGAGCTTGCACGGGAAATGCAGCTCTAACCGCTGGTTGTTCTAAATCACACCACAAATTGATCTAAAATCATGTCAAATGATTAGTCCTACCCTAAAAGTCTTGTAATGGCGGCTAAATAATTCCACGTCAGGATGGCTGTGATTCAGTTGGCCATTAATTCCACAAGGTGTTCCACTTGCCGTAACCAGCATGCTAAACACCTCTTTCCATTATCGTCCGCACACTGCAACACAATATATCCAGATCTTTAGGACTTCAAAAAAGTCTGATTGGATTCCAAAAAATGTGAATCTGGACATTCCTGTTTGTAATGCATATGAATCAAAATATAATTTTTTTTTTTTTCTATAAGTACTAATACTAATAACGTACTAATAAGTTCTACGTACTAATTCAGTATGATGTCAACAACTAATATGCCTTATTTGTAGTGATAATACATTCTTCTTCCCATGCATTCAAATACAGATCACAGACATACAATCCACCATATCCATCACCCCTTATCCACCCACTTGCCTGTACCCCAGCGTTTACGCAAGAGGGTGCACAACACCGACCGCAGACGCAGAAAGAAACGGAAGAAAAAAAAGACTTCTCTGCCACCTTCTGAAGTTACACCTACCATCCATGAAGTAGATGAGGAGGAGGTAGCGTCTGAAATAGACACGCAGGAGGTGGCTGCCATGGCCACAGAGTTACCCAGTATTGAAGCACAGGTAATATAGCATTGAAACCCACAAGACTGCTACTCTTGCTGTTGAAATCATCTCTTGTTGAGCACATAAACCATTCTTGTGTATGCGGTTGATTCCACCCCTCTCACTGATCTTCTACTTGCTCTTAGTTTAGTTTGGAGAATCAAGAGGACTTGGAGGAAGTCCCTCCAATGACCACCTTCTACACAGAAAATGAAGGGCAGCATTCAACCCAGAAGTGCACATTAAGTCTACGGGGAGAGGTTCATAGCGCTCTCATTGAACACCATGAGGAGATTGAAAAGGGGGAAGCGCCTTGCAAAAGGTAAGCTCTCATACATAATTATGTGCTGTTTGCTAAGTGGAGAACATCTGAACAGAATCTCCTCCTGTCTTCTTAAATCCATTGCTTTTTCATTTGGGAGCATTTAACAAATAGGCCCACTGCACTTTGGACACCCTGGTCTAAGCCAAAGCTGTGTCAGAAGGAAACAAGATTTACTTCCTAAATCTGTAGGAGTAGTTCTGTAGATCTCTATGCCATAAATTAGCCACATCATTGTTTGAGCCTGGGAAGAAAGTAATGGATATCGTCCAAAATTTACGACCGTTGCATGTCTGCAGTTGCAAACTGAAGAAGGGCATTGTCCCTTTTGTTATTTTTAGGTATTTCTTCAACTTTTTATTTACATCTGTGTGAGGCAGACTACTCTAAAAAGCAAAGAAAGGTGAAAAGGGAAGTAAAAGTAGACATAGAGTGCTCAAAAAGTATGAAGAAATTCTGACCAAGATTGGTCGCGTTGGTTGATGTGATGCCATTCTTGTATTTCTTGTTTTGAATCTTTTTATTACTGTATTTTATATATCTTTCAGTGTTCTCTGTACACTGTGAGTGACCTACGTGGTGCAAGTTCCAACGTATGTTAAAACTTGAGTTGCTACGCCATTGTAGGAACATAGCCGAGGACCACCTGAACTTCCTACCACCATTGTTTAAATCACTCACATCAGATCTTTGATGCGAATGTGTGAAGTAGTAGAATAAATAATGAAAACTAAGCGCATAACCTTGTTTATTAAAGAACAACCAAAATATGGTATCAACCAACATACTGAGAAAACCCCTTTTTTGTGTTCCAGCATGATGATGGCTCAGTGCCTGCATGCACAGAGTACCGATGTAAAACCCATCAAACATCTTTGGGAGTAATTAGAACAGGATTGTCATCTATCATATTTATTACTTATTGATTAGTCTACATTCTGTATTTATTCATACATTGTACAATGTCTTTGTCGCTTTTTTAAACCTCTGTGTTTATGTATTTGTCTTTCATCATCAATGTGTTTGTTTATCCTCATTTTTAATTATTTGTATTTATCGATTAGTTTATTTTTCCAAAAATATGTTTATACTGTTTTTAATTTTTAATTTTCTTTCATCACTGCATTACCCATTGTAGCACCACAACATGTAATAATGTTAATAATGTCTGTAATAATGTACAGTATGTAACAATATAAAACATTTTCGCCTCATTATTTTGTAATAAACATTGTTCTCTTTTGTAATAACATGTTACATATTGCAAACATTGCAGATACTGCACCTTTTTTAATAACCATGAATGACACCATTATTACAAAATGTGGTGTTACAGTCATCTATCTACATGTTCTTTTTTTTCTGCCTCTTAGAAAATAGTAAGATTTCAACTTGTGAAGTAAATTTAGTAATAGCTGAGACATGGGGAAGAAGGAGGATTAAATAAACTCTGCTTCTTTCTACTCCTTTCGAACATTTTGTTCAAGTGTACGTGTGATGTGATGTTGCTCAGTGTAACTCGTAACAAATAAAATCATTGCTAACAGCAGACCTAACCGCAGACCTCCTATAGATCTTCTTCTGATTAAACATTTTGATTGAGCCTCTCCACAATAATGTTCACCAGCCGTTTTCAAACTCCCCTCCATGGAGAAGCATTCAAATGCATAGAAAGTTCTCCCCAACAGAATAGCATGTTAAGATGTGTCCAGCATGTTAAACAACATAAATAAGTTTAAAACAATACAATTATTTCTTTGGTAATTATTTCTTTTAAATCTTTGGTAATAGGCATCATTAACATAGTCCATCCGCTTATTCTCATTAGGGTCACAGGGGTATGCTGGAGGCCATCCCGGCTGACTTCGGGCGAGAGGCGGGGTACACCATATAAATTTATAGCTTACAGCTGAATTGTGTACTGAGTGAACAATAGCAATCGAAAAAAGAACCGCAAAGTTCTGGGGAGTAATCTATTTTATTAATAACAACAATCATTTGATCCAAAATCAGTGAATGTCAACGTAAAATAGCGGAAAAGTTAGGAGAAGAGGGAGTGAGACGTGTATTAAAAATAGATTATTTCTATGGGTGTATCAATTACTTGTTAGTTTTTTCACCACTTCCTGTCGTTACACATCACATAAATACTGTATACATTGTTTAAGTAATTGTCTTTGAGGGGATATTATTTTTTAAGTCTCTTGTGGTTTCAAAACAGACATCAGACCAAACATCAGAATTTAAATTATTAGCGGTTGTTTGTAATTTTTTTGCGGAGTATGCTTGCAGAGTAGCGATCATGGTTCCTGTCACAGCAGATCACTTCAAAAAAAATGTTGTCTGTGTCATGCATTATTGTGTGGCTGTGCGTGATTTAACACAGGCTGCTGTTTGGTGAGAGGACACATTCCTGTTATAGTGTTAGGAAGTCCTCTGCTGCTGGTGAAATGACAGAAATGTAAGCAAACACATTTGCTCTGAACAAATGTGTGTTAAGAATTTGGTGTTCATGACATTTGTTTATTGTAATATGCAAGGTTAGTGGATATTCACCATTGTAATAAAAGCTCAGGAAGAGAAGGACATTCGCAGTTGTCCTACAACATAGACCTCATTGGGCCTGTGCATATATCTTGTCAATCATATCTGTTCCTTCTCATCCCCAGTGCAATTGTGACTCCAAGCAGGTTCCGTCGAAAGCCCACCCACCATCGCATGGCAAGCGCGCAACGGAGCAATTACGATCTAAGGGATCGGATCTGCATTGGCAGCATGACTGCTGTTGAGACTGCTGTCTATCAGCAAGTGCCAACTGATGAAGCTGAGGCCCAGATGTTGGCCAGCGTCGACTTGGATGACATGAAAAGTGAGTGAGATCTAACTGTGGGCTCACATGTTCCGCTATTAAGTCTGTTCCTGTCAAAGAGAGGAGCTACAGCAAAAAAAAAAGGCAGCGTCCAGGAAACTCAAGAAAAAAATTAAGCAAATGAAAGCAAAGTCATGAAGCACATGAGAACGATAGTTAATGCAATAAATACTGTCACAGTAGTAGGACCCGACTTTAAAGACACAGTTTTTGTATGTTTCAGTTTTTGTGGACCACTTGAAACGTCTTTTTCTTTTCTGTGCATTCTAACAGTATAAAAACAGATAAAATGAGACAGCTCATTACTGCACGTAATGGAATCCAGCGATTCGCCTACAAAGACCGCTATCCAAATCTCCAAAAACCTCCCAAAATCTTTTATGGTTTTATATACAAGTGCTGCACAATAAATTACAATATTACAAAAAGTTGATGTATTTCTATTTAATTAATTTAAAAAATAATAATTTAAAAGTGCATTGTGTACATTGCCCTGCATGGCAGCGGCTCCTCCTGCGGAAGGCGACTCTGGTTCTCCTGACCTCCGTGGACTCATGGTGGCTGCTGACATACTGTATCCGACATTAATGCACCTTGCCCGGCCACAGGGGCGGCTCTTCCCGCTGTACACTCTGGTTCTCCCAATGACGATAGGCCATTTTGCAATCAAAGCCGCGTACAATGCCCGCACACTGCGTCCCTAGTGAGTGAAACGATCGACAGTCTTACATGAAGTGCATCTAGCATGCACGTGTCGCATGCCACTCTCACAATCGAAAAGGGCGAACAGAAAGCACGTGGGTGTCACAAATTACTTGCTCCATAAGTACGGCACATTTGCAACCTCCATGTGCTGGCCGCAGCCAACAAATGTCCCCAAAATCATGCAGCCCGTGCATGTGATAACATGTACTTCAGGATGTAAGGGCCGCTTAACACACCGCGGGTTGGTGCGTAGTGGAAGCTAGTCGCTATCCGGCTAGTAGCTACCTGTTGTGTTGCGGCGAAGCGTCAATGCGCCAGTAACATAGTTTGATTGGCGTAAAAACACATGCAGCAATGACTGATGTCTCTTTTGATCTGTTTCTGTATCTTTACAACGTACATGTGTGTTCATGTCTCACATAAGGTGTGTGGATGATGGGAAATTCAGAATAGCAAAAAAAATAAAAAATAAAAAAATATATACATACAGTATATAGACAAACAAGCATTCACTAGTACATTCACACCTGGTCAATTTTGAGTCTCCAATAAGCACAACTTGCATGTTTTTGGGTACGGATAATCCACTCACACATAAGGAGAACCTGTACATTCCAGGAAGACTGACTTGCTTGGAACCAGGTGGTCAGCACTTGAAGCATCATGAATAAATCCATGCCACTCCTTACCCCCACACACCGTATACAGTTGAATTGTTCTTAGTGGTCTTACAGTGTTTACAAATTAGTATCATCCCTAAAAATCACATTCAGTCTTTTGATTTATTACAGGCATAGATAATGCTGATTAGAACATTACAGTGGAAGGAGAAGATGAAGATTTATAGAGATGCATAGTAAAAGCCCAATCAACAAACCATCAGAATTGGTGGGGAAAAGTTAGAGGTGTACGAGAAAACGCCGGAATTCAGGGGCAATAATTGACAGAGCCTGCAGTCGATTCCCCTTCACCAGCAACCTTGCCGCTGGGCTTTCCTGTTTTACCAGACTGAAGTAATCATTGACTGTTTAGAAACACAAAACAGGGCCACTAAAATCACAGCTGGGAGTGATGCTTCACTTTGACAGGCCATGCAAGCCACCTATCCCTCAATTTCATTCTGCTGCCACGATAAAAGCACTCACGATTGGAATTGTTACTTTCTAAAATATAATGGGTCCAGAAATAAAGTCTAAATAAAATCTTTAAAATTTTTCTATATATAATAAATAACACTAGCCCCATTGGACCTACAAAACCATGCCAGATACTTCAAATATCAGTTCAAACAATACACAGCATACACACGCAATAAATAAACACATTTATTTACATCCAACCTATCCCAGCTGACTGTATGCAAGCGTCAGGATACACCCTAGACTGGTTGCCAGTCAGTCGCTGGGGCGCATATAGACAAACAACCATTTACACTCACATTCACACTTAAAAGGAATTAACAGTCTCTAATTTACCTGCTTGTGGCTACTCGTAACCAAGAATGCTAGCAAGCAAACAGAAAGAATGAGGGATGTGCCTACGATATACTGTATTGTATTGACCTAAATAAAAATAAGACAGTATTTTTTGCATAGCAGACAAAGCAAACAGTGTAAATACTGGGGCATACCGGTGTTTGAAGTTCATGTCAATGGATCTACCATGGGTCATCTTAGAATAGGCCACATAAGAACAGTGCTGGCATAACCCAACAAGACTTGTCAGCCAGTCAAGTCTGAAAGGGATGTAGGCGCTGTCACCGTATCAACAGAGAAGTGACAGGAAGGCCTTCTTTACGTGCACATACATGGACCTCGACAACAGGATGAAATGCTGAAAATGACATTGGAGCTGCACATTTGCTAATGACAAACTCGGACGACAGGAGTTTTCTTTCCAAAATGGATGCGTTTTTATCATGATGGAGAATATGGTTTAGGGTCAGACTTCAGCAAATGGCAATGTAGCCGAATGGCACCAAACCTGTGGAACACACCCTATGGTTTATTACCCACTGTCCACGTAAATGTTGGCAGATCTAGCTGCAGCCAATAAAGGCAGTGCTATCAATTTAGCAGCGTGACAGGGACAGGGAAAACATCATGACAGAAGAAACTGAACCCATTCAAAGAGGCAATAGGCTGAGTCCCATCAAGATTTTCCAAAGGTTCATCAGAAAAAAGAATGTGGCGAGCATGAGAGAGAAACCTAAGCACAAAAATGTGGTTCAACATCTTCAGGAAGGGGAAGAAGTGAAGCAGACAACAAAGTTGTGTCATACTATTAATGAAGCGGTGTTCTGTGTGCTTTGAATAATATTAATAATAAAATATTACTTTAAGTATATTATTAATACAAAAAACTCTGAGCTTTTCACCCTATTTTTGGAGAAGAACAGAAGTCATAAAACATGAACAAACCGGACAAATGGTTTTGACTTGTCTGCAGCGGCAAAGCGGGCATGCTTCAAATCCAGAAAGGAAGGTTTTTCCAGGAGGTGTCCATGTTAACTTTCAAAATCAGGGCAACACGTATTGATGAGTGATGTCATTAAGAGGCTTCATCTCTGGAATTAAACTAAGTCTTGCCTTCAGGATGGAACACATGACTGAGGTAGAAAACCAAAATGTGTAAAGGAAAGCCTTGGGGACCATTGCAGCAGGTGCATTGTTGTCTACAGGGGGAACAGACCAACAAATCATTCACAAAAGAGAATGCTGATTCATTGGGAAGGTGGGAGTCTGCCAAACTTTATTAGAGATAGTGGAGCTCTCAGTGTAACGTTTTCCAACCATAATTGAGAATCTAAATGAAGAGGAAGACTGAGAAGGTATTCAAAATCCACTTCCACTGCAGAGAACCATTGACCATTCCAACAAAACAAAAACTTTCTTCACAGTTGCGGAAGAAATTAAATTGTTAATCAATGTGGTAAATATAAATGTTTAAGCTGAATATAAATGCAAGTCTAAATGCTAAATAATCAAAATAAATGTTAAATCAAAGTTTAAATCTTAAATATGTATATTAAAAAAAATCTTAATACATATGAATGTGAAGTATTAAATATTAAATATGTTAATGTATACAGACATGCTAGACTATGCCTTTTACTGAATCATCATTTTAATTGAAAATATTGATTCATGACTAAGACCTGCATCAATGAATGCTTATATGATTTGGTTACAAACTTTTTTACCTTATTACATGTTTTCTAGATGGGACAGTAATGATACTATGCTAATGAAAAGCATCATCTCTGTACTGACTCACTCTGTCATACTGGCACAGCCTCAAAATCAATAAACTGTGGACATCACTAAAAAGGGTGCACCGTGTTTCAGCTCAATGGTTTCACAAAGAAGACCAACCCTTTACTGTATTTTGCAGATGTCGCTAAAGTTAATGTTGCTACTGTGTCTGCACCCTTCTGACTGCGGTTTTTAGAGAGGTCTGTGTTTGCTCCACCGGGATTTTTTTTGTACAGACAGAACCTACTGACCACAAGCTTGTTATTTTTCTTGCTGCTAGAATTTTGTCAAATACTTTGGATCACAGGCATCAATCTCCCATTGGGTTCATGATGCAACAACTCCAACAGAGGTAGACTGGCAACTTGTGAAAAGTGGTCCAAAGAGCACACAGGAGTTGGCACCCCTGGATGAGCAGTAAGCCCGCTTGGAGAGAGGAGGATAGGAGGAGGTACCAGTTGTCAAGATGACAGATCCAGAGAGACAAGACAGCCAGGTTGATAAGAAGAACTGCACTGACAACAATGGATCTGAGCACCAGTGCGGTGTCCAAAAAGGCTCTGGCACACCAAGGCAGCACCAACTTGAGCACCTTAGCTCACAGTCCAATGTGGAAGGCTTTGAGGATTTTGAAGAGTTTGTTTTTGATTTTGATGATTATGACTTGCTTGAGTCAATCCACTCTCAACTGGGGTCACCACTCGATTCAATCCGTAAGTGTTGTGCTTTTGTTGAGGTTCACCTCTAATCTTGCAGAGTAGAGTTTGACTGTGGTCAATGTGGCATCCAAGCTTAAGTCCATCATAATCCAACAATTTCACATCAGTAAACCTGTTCTATTTCTAGCCACGTAATCAATGGATGTGAGTTTCCACTGATTACGTACTTCGCTGTTGGCTTGATTAATGGTATGGGGAACATTCATGTCACAGAGTACTGAGTCGGTCCATCGTATTGAGTGAAATGCTGTCGACTGTTGCTGTTTCCATTTTTTCATTGATCTAGTGGCATCCATTTGGCTTTGGGCTCAGCCACAGCTGGAGCGGAAAGACATTTAATCGACAATCTGTGTGATTCTGGTACTGTTATCTGGATTTATTTATTTATTTTACTTTTGAACACAAAATGCAGTTTTTAAATTAAACTTTTTATTATTAAGGGAGGAAAAAAAAATCCAAACCTACATGGGTCTGTGTGAGATATTGATCACCGCCCTCCTGTTTAAACATAACTGAGATTAATTGAGATCTGTCAGTCTGGAAAAAGCAATTTTTCGAGGCTTTCGAGAATTATCCACAAGGAACATTGAAGAATGGAACAATGGTGAACCTTCCCAGGAGTGGCCAGTCACCCAAAAGTACCCAAAGAGCGTGCCTGTACCTCATCCAAAAGGTCACAAAAGACCCCACTACAACATTTAAAGAACTGCAGGCCTCACTTGTCTCAGTTAAAGTTAGTGTTCAAGAATCCATCTTAAGAAAGACACTGGGCAAAAACGGCCAGCGTGGCAGCGTCCCAAGACAAAAACCATGGCTGAACTGATCTAAATGTTGCCAGATAACACCTTGATTATCTCCAAAATCTCCAATCTCCAAAATCTTTGGGGAAATACTCTGATCTGATAGAAAGATAAATACTTTATTAATTTCCAAGAGAAATTCATACTTCCAGCACCTCTGCAAAAATGTCATAATAAGCTTAAACACTTAATCACAACATAAAACAACCAAGGAGAGATAAGAAAATAAGAACATAAAATAAGAATAAATACAAAACATAACAGTTCAAATTTGTATTGCAATAATACATAATTAGGTAAAACCGTCCAGTCCTGTGTGGTGTGTTGAAAAGCTGCATGGTGTGGGGCAGGAATGATCCTCTCAGTCTTTCAGTTGAGCAGGACAGTTATAGTAATATGCCACTGAAACTGCTCTTCGGTTGGGAGATGATGCTGTGCACTGGATGATGCTGGTTGTCCATGATGGAAAGGAGCCTCCTCAGTCTCCTTTGCTCTGCGGGCTGTTCAGCTCAGCACCAGTGACAGAGCCTGCCTTCATCACCAGTTTGTCCAGGCATGTGGCTTCCTTCTTCTTCAAGCTGCTCCCCCAGCACACTACTGCATACAGGAGGGCACTAGCAACCACAGTTTGGTACAAAACCTGTAGCAGCTTCTTGTATATGTTAAAGAACTTTTTGCTGCTTCAAGACCTGCTGTGATAAATGGAAAGATGAATTCTGTGCATGTATCAAAAAATCCTGAGTAAGAATGCCCGGCCATCTGTTTGTGACCTCAAGCTGAAACCAACTTGGATTCTGCGGCAGGACAATGATCCAAAACACACTACCAAGTCCACCTCTGAATAGCTGAAGGAAAAAAAAACCAAGACTTTTGAGTGGACTAGTCAAAGTCCTGACCTGAATCCTGTTGAGATGCTGTGGCATCATCTTAAAAAGGAGGTTCATGCTGGAAAACCGTCCTTTATTACAACAATTCTACAAAGATGAGTGGGCCAAAATTCCTCCACAGCGCTGTAAGAGAAGTTATCACAAACGCTTGATTGCAGTTGTTGCTGCTAAGGGTGGCCCAACCAGTTATTAATTTTAGGGGGCAATCACTTTTTCACACAGGGCCATGTAGGTTTGGATTTTTTCTCTCCTATAATAATAAAACGTTTGATTTAAAAACTGCATTTTGTGTTCAGTTGTGTTGTCATTGGCTAAAATTGAAATTTGTTTAATGATTTGAAACATTCAAGTGCAAAAAAAAAAAAGAAATCAGGACGGGGGCAAACACTGTACATACCACTTTGCATACATAAGAAGTCGTATTAAAAATATAACCTGAGCTAGACCACTGGCAGGAGGACTTTGTGTATCTCAATAAGACTAAAGGGCTTGGATATATGCTTAAAAACCATATTTAAAATGCAATGTGCTATCATTCACAGCTTAGGGCTTTTACCAATCATTAAGACAAGGTTTATCCATCGGTGTGGTCCTCGGCAACATATTCTGAAGTACAATATTTCTTCTATGAGGAAGGAAATTACCATTCTGAAAAACTTTTGATGATGGTCATAAGGGTCTTTGCAATATAGCATGTTGTTTTATCTTGTGAAGGTCACAGATTTGAGGACAACCCCGGGGTAAGACGCCACCTAGTGAAGAAATCATCTAGATGCCAGGTGGCCCGTACAAGCAACAGTTCCACTCCGCTATCTAGCTTGAAGAAGAAGAAAAGAGCAGCAGACAAGAAGACTCATGAGGTTTGTGACAAACAACCGTCTTTTTTATGTTTAGTTGTTGTTGTCTTTAATTTTTATGTTTCCTCTATGAAGCCATATTTGAGCTTAAACATAGTGTTGAAGATTGTGTTTGTAGAGCTAATTCTTAGATATAAACTAGCATTTTTTCCACAACATTTTATAAATCCATCTAATTAAGAGCCAATAGTACCTCAATAACAATAAATCAATTATTTACTTAAGACTTCGTGCAATACCACCCTGCTCAGATTACTCAGAACGTCTGCTATGTCACCATGTAGCTGTCTTTAGCTCCGGAAAAGATGCCGATTGATCAGTCACCTTAAACTTTGAAAGAATGAGTCTGGTGATCCAGTCATTTCATGGCATGTACGCCCCAAAGAATCCGCAATATTTGGCCGTGCACAAAATCCAGTGTCAAAACAAAGCATGCACTCGGCAGGCTCTGTGAAGAATGGATAGTGGTTATTAGTTAATTTCTTGCGGGGGGAATGGAGCATTACACTCTGTGTACCTGCTGCTGAAGTTTACCATAAAGTTCAAGTAAGCAAATATACAGCTCAAGCTGTCCACCCTTTCAGGTTTGTAGTTTGCAAAGGACTAGAATAAAAAAGCATCTTTGTAGCTCTTCCATCCTTTATTTTCATCCTTCCCCTGTCTTCAATATGGATAAAAGAGATGTTAATGTTCTTATTTCCATTTAATTTGCCATTTATGTGTATGGGTTTATTGGATTAATTATTTCCTATAGCAAAAAATACTTTTTGTGGAGTTTTTGTCAGGGCTTTTGGTACTGACTATTGTTATGTCTGGACTACAAGGAGCTACTTTTTTTACGCTTTGAACCCTGCGGCTTAAATAATGATGTGGCTAATTTTTGGCTAAAAGAACAACAGTTTATATAATTCTTAGAGTGCAACAGAAACAGAAACATGTCCTGAATACAAGCTAATATCACATGTCTTATGCAGCAATCTTGTTTTGAACTGAAAAATCTTAAGTAAGATTGATTAAGTGTAGAATTATTACACACCTCTTCTTGGACGGCTTAGACCCCAGCAGCTGTTGAAACCCAAAGAAAAAAAAGTTTCTCACGTCTCACCGGAGCTAACGAGTAACGCTGGGAACCCTAAGTGTTGTAAGGATTGCAAGGTTTTAAGTGTGTCTTTCTGTTTGAATATAAAACAAATATAAATATGTGACAACATGGACACCTGCGTCTTATAGACAAGTGTGTTCTATATATGTAAAACATTTTGTGTCTTTAAATTTCATGGGTTTGGCTTATATTCAGGTGTGCTCAAAAGTCCAGAATTTATAGTAATTAAGGTTCCACTGTTCTGTGTATCCTTGAGTTCTCATATGTGCTTTGTTTCATCTCCAGTTGTTTGTAGAGCTAAATGAGCTGATTGTGGAAAAAGACCATGAAATGCGCTGGAAGGAGCGTGCTCGCTGGATCAAGTTTGAGGAGGATGTTGAAGAAGAGACTGATCGCTGGGGCAAACCTCACGTGGCTTCTCTTTCTTTTCGAAGTTTACTTGAGCTTCGTCGCACCATCACAAATGGTAAATCGGCTCTGTTGACATCCTGCAAAAAACAACAAAACCAATGAGTTTGTTGAAAGTGATCACATGATTGTTGTTATTGTCGTATCATTCTTTGATTTATCCAAGGTGCCATCCTTTTGGACCTTGAGCAGAACTCTCTGCCAGGAATTGCCCATTTGGTAGTGGAGACGATGATCATCTCTGATCAGATTAGAGCTGAGGACCGATCCTGTGTACTCCGAGCTCTACTTCTCAAACACAGGTCTGTTTTGTAACCTATCCCAATTGATTACTGACATTTTCACTTGGATCATAATCTTTTGTGTATAGAACAAAACACATCAATAAGTAGACAAAATCCCCTTTGTGCACATCGGTTGTGGGTGTGAACACACTAGTAGAGTGTCAGGAATGTGTGTGCTTTCATGCAATAATAAATGCATTTATTGGAGATATGTTGAAATCGTTAAGGAAGGTTTATTTCCTCTCATACAGTGGAAGAAAAAATTATCCGATCCCCTGTTGATTTTGAAATCACCCCCTTACAAAGACATTACCAAGCCATATTTTAATGGTGGGTTTACTTGAAGAGAGAGACAGAATATCAAAAAACAATTTCGAAAAAACAAAAAATAAAGACTATAAATTCATTTGAGTGTGAATAAATGAATGAATGACTGATTACTAAACTAATACTTAGTTGTATGACCACATTTTTTATAACTGCTTCACATCTGTGTGGCATGGAGTCAACCAACTTGTGGCACCTTTCAGCTGTTATTCCACTCCAATATTATTTAACAACATTCCTCAATCCATCAACATTTCTTGGTTTCGCTTCAGAAACAGTTTTTTGGTGTCATCCCACAAGTTTTCGATGTTTATTTGGATGATTAATCTGGTTAGTCAGAATGGGCTGCTGTTATTTTGAACACTGCTGTAATTTGGTAAGCGTTGTGTCTCTTTGAACCGGTCTTTGAAGTGAACAACAGGAGCCTGTTTTTTTTTTTATCATCCATGAGTGAGATCGGATGATACAGGTACCGATCACATGAATTCACTCAAATTTTCGATTTATTTATAAGTGGTGGCCAGAGTCGCGGGAAAGGGAGGGAACTTAGAACAATTCCAAGGACCTCTGACTGCCAGGTCTCCCCATAAATGGATAATTATTATAAAATAAAAATTGGACATTTTTTTTTATGTTTATGTGAGAGTACATTGTCTGATGAAGCTCTGGCAGGACTTTCAGGTAGCAGGGCTCCAAACAAAACCTGATGTCTTCCACCTCCAAGAAAGAAAATTATTTTGAGGGTTATTTGCACAGCCATCTGACCTTCATGTACGTTTGACTGACAATTGCTGCACCGTGAGCTTTGAAAGCTCATCATAGTCCGCCCAGAACTTTTTCTTCAACTGCTGTATTGAACATTTCAATTGTGCTACACCTGCAAGACATTTTTCATGTTATGTGTTGCAGGATGCAAACTTTACATCACTCTCACAAATGACATCTGTATAAGCAGCAGGCCTGCGCAGTGTGTAGGAAAAGGGGGAGGTGGACACTACACTGCACACAGGGCTCTCTACAGGCTGGTTTTCGTGATCAGCATTTGTCATGGAAATCGGCCAATACAGATCAGTGGCCGATCAATCGGTTTACCCCAAATACTAGTCTATATAGCAGTAGCTGCACCCTTCTAGAAAGTAAAAGTTAAGTTTGTGTAGGAGTGAGTTTGCATGTGTGAGTGAAAAAATGCATCTGTTGTATTTCTTCCAGTAGGCAAGGCAAGTCAAGTTTATTTATAGAGCACAGTTCGTACACAAAGTAATTCAAAGTGGTTACAGACAAGAGGGGTAAAATCTCTTCACAATATCATTCCAGAAAAACAGAAAAACACAGATGAGTGAGAGTGCAGATGGAATGATTTATGGAATTGGAATTGTATTAAGGGATGTATTCCAATGTAATTTATACGCGTGTTCAAATAAAATGAAACCATTACTATTACCATCACCAGATAAAATACTTAAAGTTGCCATATCCATATTTGGATAGAAGTGTTTTCAGCCTGGATTTGTGCTATGTGAGTGTGTGTGTGTCAAAAAGGCCTTCTACGGCAAGCTATAAGTGCCATTATTATTTTTAACAATACAATCAGATTGGACGTTTTTGTCCAATCGAGATGGGTCTTTTTCTCATTTGGTATTTTATACTTTTTCATTTGTAGCCATCTGTTACATGCTTAGCATAAAAGTAAAGCCATATAGATAATAAACATTTACTATATTTATGTTTTTTACATTAAACATTCATTTTACAATATAAATAATGTTAAGCAACAAACAAAGGGGGAGGGGATATTTCTACAGGGTATTCTTTACTTACAATAATTCCCACCTGCTTAATAGTCAAAATGCCAAATCAATAAATAAATCAAAAACATCTTAACGTCAAATGGTGGGAAATATTCCCGTAAATGAAAAATGAACACATATTTCTTAATCCTTTTAATGATAGGAATTCAGCTACATTCGAGCATATGTATGGCAACATATAAAATGATCTAAGCTCCCCTCTTCCATTTTTTTTGGTTTGTGTTACCAAAAGGCTGACACAGGGAACCCACACTGGGAATTTCCAGAATGTTAGATTTAACGAGACTTGGCTCATCATCTGAACTTTCCTGTGGTTGACAGTGCTGCAGATGTTGAAACTGTACTGTGGCTGTGCCCGGCTATAAAGTCTTCGCCATCGTTGATGATGTTTTGTGTAATCCGCCAAGGCCCTCGATCTATAGCTTTGCGATATTCTTCATTGTTATACACAGGCATGTGTGTTTGTTACAATGCAGCACATTTATCACAAAATGCAAATCATATATTTTGAAACGCTCCACTCCAATCAAAGTTTAATGGTATTGCGGAGAAGAAAGTACCATTCCCTCATGAGTGAATGCCGTGATGCTGTTGCTGTGTTGTAATGCTTTGATCATTTTGTTGAAATCGCATGTTTTGCACCGTTAAAAGTGTTTAGTGACAAAGAAAACTGATAGGTTGCGCATCCCAGCCAAGTTTGTCTTTGAGTTTAACTGCACTATTATAATACACTGTTAAAGCAATTTGCATGTTTGTGCAAAAGAGTGTAACTATTCTTCTTCTTCAGTCATATATAAGACTTCTTGATATGAATTTGTTAAAACATGATTACACTGGCCGCACGGTGCCTGAGTGGGTAGCATGTTGGCCTCACAGCCAGGAGATCAGGGTTCGACTCTCTGTTGGGCATCTCTGTGTGGAGTTTGCATGTTCTCCCCGTGCGTGCGTGGGTTTTTTCCGGGTACTCCGGTTTCCTCCCACATTCCAAAAACATGCATGTTAGGGTAATTGACGACTATAAATTATCCATCGGTATGAATGTGAGTGTGAATGTTTGTCTATATGTGTCCCGCGATTGGCTGGCGACCAGTCCAGGGTGTACCTCGCCTCCCGCCAAAAGTCAGCTGGGATAGGCTCCAGCATACCCGTGACCCTAATGAGGATAAGCGGCATAGAAAATGAATGAATGAATGAATGTTTTGGTTAGATTCCAACGCATTAATGACACTAACCAATGTTCCAGTGTATAGATTTTAGGAATTATGTAATGACAATACATTGGCCACACATTGTCAAAATGAATTAGCAAGAAATAAAAACTCATGCCTGGCCAAATATACTGTACAGGTATAGATGAGCCAGTAGAGAATAGAATATATTCACTTACAATGGCAATAAAGTTTTTCTGATTCTGATTCTGATCTGATTCTGATATAACTACTGATGCTGGATATTGGGCTCATTCTGTTTACTATTTTGCGGCATGAACGCAGCATGAATGAAACATGTTATATTACAAGTATTAAATGAAGACATCTTACTCCTCCCTTGCATATCGCATGCCAATATCATTATTGGCAGAAAAATCATTACCAATACAAACTATTTTTATGTCTATAATGAATTGGCTGGTATAATGGGCCAGCCCTATACAGTTTATAACTTGGCAGCTTAATTTCAGTAACAAGCTTTTGAAGGTCAGACACAACCTTTTTGAGAGCAATATAAAATGTAAAAAAATATATATATAGTCTGTATGCAAATTCCTTACTGTATGTACTCTACGGTATGCATTATGACATGTTGTGGTATTTTGCTCATATGTACACACCTTCCATATACAGAATTACATTTTTGTGAGAGTGTTGATCAAACACACACATGCAACAGTTATATACACAACAGATATCGCAATCACACACAAAGCAATGCACTGTGAATAAAATACAGCCATCGAGCCAAAATTCAAACTGGGCCATTACGCGGAAAGGCTGTCATTGTCAGCCTTTCCACGTAAATTCCCAGCATATCACTGGCAGCTTCCACAGGGAAACCAACTCTCCGTCATTACAGTCATTATGAGACTGACATCAGATTTACAACGTGGAAAGAAACACATCGAGATGCTGTTAGAATTTGGCTCATTGCTTACTAAGACCACTTGAAAGATCCATTACAAATGTCTTGTGCACGACTGCCTTAGCAGTTCCACCTCCTTTACTCAAGAGGCTGTTTTGTCCAAATTGGGTACCATCATACCGGACCATGTGGTCCTCATGAGTGAGGTGATGTCACCATTGGACTTAACCCTCCAGGCGCCAGAGTTTTTTTATAGAAAATATTCAGTTTTTACATTACTAATTCAAAAGGTTGTAGCTGGAGATAAAGCCATACTGTAAAAACCAAAAATCATCAGTATGACCCAAAGTTTGTGATGGGAGCAAATTCACTAATCAAATTTTCATATTATGATTTAGAATAGGCTCAGAATTTGTCAGATCCCTGTCTCCATGATACCAGCTCATTAAAGTGTCCGATCCACGTGTGGTACCTTTTCTCATCTTTCAAGCAAACCCAGCTATTGTCGTCGTCTGTTACAGATGGATCTTTAACACCACTGCTGCCTCAATTGTTACTATTACCACTATTATGACATAGATAGTTATAAACGATCTAGCTATGTATGTGTTATGCGTGTGAATATTCTCATTCATCCGGGTCATTGTATTCTCGGGTCGTATCTTTTGTATTAGCGGTGCATTTTCTGCCGAGGAGTCTCCCGCGGATACTGCAGAGTCTGTCGCTATTTCAGTGTTTTTTTTAACATTCCCGCTACCCCGCTCACCATTAATGGTGTTTTGACAAGAAAATATTAACTACATTAGGCATCATATTACAGCAATGACTTGGTAAATTCAGCAGCGTTGCTTGTCAAAATTTGGCAAGAGTAGGAGGGCGTGTGAATTGTCTTTAGAAGGAGTCAAACATTATTTCACTTTCACACAGACACTTCCAGCTTTCTTTATACTTGTTCATTTTTGTCATTAGGTTGCACAGTGGTTGCTGTTCTGTAAACATACCAGCACATACCTAACTCTGGGGATATTGGCATAAAAAGGCAATATCGTTTTTTCTGCTGACAATGATGTTGGAGTGCGGGTGATGACGTGCACACAGCAAGAAAAAATGTTGTCATTATATCTGAAGAAAGAAAGCCAGTATCGGGCATCTCTACTTAACAATTACTATTAGTGTTCTATAACTATTACTATTAACATGGAAACACACGACTTTTTTGCCACAGCCATCCAAGTGATATGAAACATCGTTTTCACCGCCACTACTCGTCTGCCAGTCTCCATGGGAGTTACAATCACAACCATGTCCAGGACACGAGCCTGCCCCTTGTAGCTGAAGAGCATGGTGAACACCAGGATAGCAAAGGCCCTGTGTATGACCCCAAGCAAGAAGTTTTTGTCAGCCTGTTTGTAAGTTTCCTTTACATTATTGTACAGTATGTCTTCTAAAGCAGGGGTTCTCAAATGGTCTAAACCTGGGACCCACGTTGTCCAACAGTCATTAAGTTGTGACTCACCTTTATGTAAGTCAGACCAATCAAATGTTGTTTTTTATGTTATCCTTTTATACATTAATATACATACTTGTATTGGTGATTTTTTTTTCCAGATTTTTGTCATCCACCCGGGCAGATGATGGGACCCAGAGCATTTGCTTATATTGCCTAATGGGCTAGATGACTCTGCAAATAATGCATAGATTAAAATAAAATATCAAAACTGCATTCGATAAGACTTCAAAGTTAGATATTACATCAGATCAGATATTTTTTCGTAGTTAAAGCATAGAAAACCATTTTTATACCTTTTTTTACCATTTAAACCATTTAAGACATTGGAACACGGTCAGGAGGTAATGTCGGCAGCTCACACTTGAATTTTAGCTGGATTATGGTCATAGCAATAGCCCATGTTATTATTATTGTTGTTATGTAATTATTGTGCTTGTTGTGAGAGACTTCAAACCTGCAATAAAAGCCTGATGTTCTGGCAATCAAGTCAGGTGGATGTGTTACTACGGACACTTAGGGACCAGTGTAGAATACTACATTTCATCCATGTCTTTACATGTAAATGTTTTTTAATGTACTTTTTTATTTTTTCTTATTATTATTTATTTTTGTATTTATTATTGATGTATGTGTAATACAAACAATGTTATTTCTTACTAGCTGTTTGCAAACCATTTTTGGGTCATGACCCATCAGTTGAGAACCCCTGTTCTAAGGAGTTTTATTATACTGAAGACACAAAGGATTTTGGATTCGAATCAATTAGGGGTTGAACTACACTCCCTTGTTCCTATTTTTGTTTGTTTCATAATTAGACATAATATAAGACATGTTTGCTATTTTATGACTTCAGAATGATTGACCTATTGACCAATACTTTTGTTCCTATTTTCTCTGCCTCTTGTGTCACTTGGCATCGCTGCTCTCTGACTATAAGATACAGGGGGTGACGAAAGGCTAATAAGTTGAAACAGTGCAGGCTGATATCACATCATCAACATTCAGTTGACTCAAGCCAAAGTGAGGGGTTTGACGGGAATACGGCAAGATAATTGAATTCAGCTATCGTAATCATCAATGAGATACATGGCATCAGTGTAGTTTATGGCATTCAATATGTTTTAAAATAACTCGTTATCTTTGATCACACATTATTGCATAAAGCCTACCCCACTAGAGGCCTCTATCACATTACATGAGGTCAGAAGTCTTGTGGGTACTTGTTGAAGTTAGAGAGCAAAGCCCACTTGACCACATGCATTGAATTATGGTCTGAGTCAGCTTATTGGCACTTCTTTTTAAGAATTTTTGATGTATTAGCTGTGAAATTTTAATTTTCCCCGTGCAAAATGTTGGTATTTGTCATTCTGTTATGTGTTTTAAAATCAAAGCGGTGGGTCAATGAGGCATGTTGGAGGAGCCTGCATGTGGCACTGTTGGCTTAATGATACAGCGTAATTTATCCCAAGCTGCAGTCTGTTCTCACGTAATGTTGCTCAGAACAGTAATGTGGATAATCTGTGTACTGTTCTTCCTCCAAGAAATCTCTCCACCCTCTATCTCCTGAGAGCCATCCAGCTGCCGCCAGATCTTTAAAACTCCTCGCCAAAATACCCAGAGATGCTGAAGCTGTCATTGTTTTAGTTGGTAAGCACTTACAACTTTGGACAAAGTACTACTTCATTTATTTTGGGTTTTCATATAAAACATGATTAAAGTGCATCATTAAGTGCATGCTGTCATTTTACAGCCTACATCAATTCAGTATGTTGAGACCGGTTTTTGTCTCATTCTGTTTTAACTGCTTGTAGTTAACTTTTTATCTTTCCTAAATGCAAGAAAATGATTTAAATAAGTAGCTGTTATATAAAACAATTTTGGTGTAAGTACTTTTCAAATGAATGTACAGTGGAACCTTGGTTTTGGTCATTAATTTGTTCAAAAATGTTCCCATAAGAAATTATACAAATCCAATTAATTTGTAGTAGAGAGCAAAAACACAGTATTTTATAGAGAATAATTATAGTTTTACATGCAGAACATGCAAAATACACAAAAAATATGAATGAAATTGATAAATTAATCTGAAACATGATTTTTACCTTTATTGAAGAGCCACTTGGACGCTGTTTCGAATCTGTTACAAACTTAACTTTAAAGCGTGGACGGTTAGAGCTGGATACTTGAACTCACTTCAGCTTCATTAGGAACTTAGCAGCAGGTGCAATCATCATTACACACAATAGGCATTTTCTGTAATGTGTCTCTGTTAAACCATTCCCCCTGCAACCTGTGTTAACTTGGAACCTACATTAAAATCCTATTTTAACGTATACTGCCTGCGTACTTTGTTATTTCTGGAATTCAGTAGTGCTTCTCACCTTCCATAATTAAGTTCTGGCACTTGTTGATCATTTTGCAGCACACACTCAGAAACAGGCAGTGCATTTGAACATCTCATCAGCGCAGGTCGCACAGTGCTCAATAAAAGGAAGAATGGAGACAGAAATGGAGTTGCTCATCATTGTGTTCTCTGAGCAAATAAACCATCTACACACACATCATAAAGATGACAAAATGATTACCTGGCGGCTAGAACCTGCCTGTAGTGTCCCAACTCTAAAAGAACCATTTGCGGATGGTTTGGTCGTAGGATATCTGTGGCGTACGAAAATCTAGATATATTTTTGAATCTTAAGAAAACGAGAGTGCACAAAAAACAAGTTGCCACTGCACTTGTAAATTTATGATCTTAAGTTCACTCAAACCTCACAAAGTAAGATTTCTTAGTTGAAGAAAAACTGTCAGACTGGATATAACCAAGCAAACCTAGCCCAATAAAAACATGATTCATTATAGAAACACTGCAAGATTACAGAATAAAACATGCATGGATGTGTCTTTCTTTATTTTGTCAGGCTCTGTTGAATTTCTGGAGCAGCCAGCCATGGCCTTCCTGAGGCTCAATGAGGCTGTGCTTCTGGAGTCGGTGTTGGAAATCCCTGTCCCTGTCCGCTTCATTTTCGTTCTGCTTGGTCCCAGTCAGTCCAACATGGACTATCATGAGATTGGACGTTCCTTTTCAACTCTTATGTCTGACAAGGTACTTAGTAAAAACATTTTGAGTACGACATGCATTGCAAACAACCATTAAACAAAAATGGCCATCACCTGATCAAAAGTTTAAGACCACAGCCTTTCCATCAGGTACACTGTCATGATCCCTTGATGGCAATGGCAAAAAAGCTTTCTGATCTCTGTGAACTCGGTCGAAATCTAAATGATAGGACAGTCATTTTAAACTTTGTAAAAGATCCTGATAGTTAAAAAAAGTCAAGTGGTAGACCCAAACCAATTTCACCTACCCTCAGTTGAACCTGAGTTCAAATTGGCTCTCCGTCACGACACAGGACAATGCTCTGCCCAGTGCAGTCCAATAACCATCAGATTGCAAAAATGAACATCAGTTCCAGACAGTGGATGCCCTCCCCTGAAGCCATTTTTACCACCTGGAGCAACATTCCCACTAGCCTCCTGGAAACAATGGCCATCAAATATGGCAAAACCATTTTTGAGGTGATAAACAACAATTGTGCAGCTACTCATTAGTGAGTCCTTTTTTAAACATTTTATTTGTATTTTAGGCTATGATCGTGTTTTTTTTAGCTAAGAGCGTAAATGTTTCATTATTTGATGAACACCCCATGTCAGTCAAATGGTTGTTTGCAATAAAGTGCTTTTTCAAAAATGTTTTTTTTTCACTCCCATTTCTTCTTTTTGAATTTTTAAGCTCTGCTTGGATCCTCCTTAAGATCCAATTTTGCAACATGTAAAATCTTGTCATTTTTTAAACTAGTTTTAAAATTTTGATCTCTAGTGTATTTCAACATGTTAACTTGAAACGTGCTGTCCTATGGTGATAAATAAACAAACTACATCAGGAGGTTGCCTACAGCCACAGCTTTTGTCATTGCTACCCTACTTACAGACCCTGGCGGTTATCTTCTTTTTAGAACACACACCCGGCAATTATGGGAGACTTGAATAGAGGCTTTAATTTTTTTTATAGTCTTGATATTTAAATGTATAGTTAAATGTCTGTTTAATGCAGTTTACAAGTGATCCCTATCAGATATCAACCTTGGCATTACTCCACTGGATGTCACCAATTATCTTCCTCATTTATTGACCTATGCATTCCTAAAGGTAGCATATTTTGACTATATCTTAACTTTTTTTTTTTGCCAAGAACCCCCTTTGATATAAAAGTTTTATTTTTAGGGTCTTATACTACTAGGATACCTGTGTATATTTGTTTACAGTAGATAACAGATAGTTTGGAAATGTTTTTAAATACATTGTCGGGGTAATCCCCAATGCAGAATAAATATTCTACAGTAACAAAATGAATGGGAATTTTTCATAATTTTTTTAATGTAAATGTTCAATTTACATAATTGTTTAATTTGATTTCAGAACTTCCATGAGGTGGCATATTTTGCAGACAGCAGACAGGACCTACTAAATGGTATCAATGAATTCTTGGACTGCAGCATTGTCATTCCACCATCAGATGTTGAGGGCAAAGACCTCTTGAAGACAGTGGCTGACTTCCAGAAGCAGATGCTGCGTAAGCGCAAAGAAAGAGAACTGAAGAAGCACCACTCATCTTGCGGCATAGAGCAAGAAAACAAAGGTATTTGATAATGTCTTGAATTTTATTTGTAGAAAGCCATTTGGATTCGGCAACACCAATAATAAACAGTACAATAATCCCTTGTTTATCGAGGTTCATTGGTTCCAGACCCGAATGCGAAGTATTTATTTTTTATAAATGGAATGTTTTTGTAGTTAGAGCATAGAAAACCTGTTTACAACCTTCTAAATACAGGTTTTAACATTATTAGCACCCTCTAGAACTTAAAATAACAATGACACCCTTATAGTCACTTTTACACTCATAACACTCAATACAGTAGACAAAATAAGGGTAAATAAGCAATTTAAGGCATAAATAAGACTTTTGCTTGTGTGTGTTACTGTAAATGTGTTCCAATCGGATATACTGTATATTTCTGTTGTTCACTACATGTGAAAGACTGAAAGACATGTCTTGAATGACTCACTATGGTGAATATTCAGTATTTTCCCGTTGCAAACTAAACTAAAGCAGTTCTCGTCTTATTGAGAAAACATTTGGACTTTGTGGCACACAATAACCTTTATGAGTTTTGCCTTTATTTTGTACTGTTAATGTTATCTATAAATGACAACAAAAATAGACAAAACTACAAGTGAAAGACAAATGTGACCATATACTGTATATCACACATTCATTTAACATCTCTGAATACTACAACATAAAGTGTAATAGCACATCTGATCTGATTGTTAACCAAATTGTTAACCAAATGTGTAACAATCCATCTAGATATCAGTCCAGAGGAGGAGGAGACTGAAGAACAAGAGGTCGACCCATTAATGCGTTCAGGGATTCCATTTGGAGGACTGATCCACGACATCCGGCGTCGGTACCCTCACTACGTCAGCGATTTGAAAGATGCTGTGGATACGCAATGCATCGCTGCTGTCATCTTCATTTACTTTGCTGCTCTGTCACCTACCATAACCTTTGGAGGTTTACTAGGTAAGGTCAAACTTCAACACTTGGATGAAGGCTGAGCTATTTTCACCAAAGGTATGAGTAGAGTTGGGTATTATCCAAATCAGAATTTACAAAAGGAAAACATACAAATTTTGTCCAACTTTTTTATTTAAATGAAATTTTATGACATGCAATCTGAACAGAGTAGTTAAATACTCCAATAATACAACTAAAATTGTTACTAAGTCATAAATTCGCCAATATAAAATAAAATTCACAACAAACATCACAGTAAAACCAGCAGCAATAAAGAACACAGGGACTGTGCAAAACGTGAGATTTTACAATACCTTAGGTGCATATATTATGCCGATGAAGTGCATACATTCTGCACAATTAGAGAAGAAACTGACACACAATTGTGTCTCTGTTAGACTGCTATTAAAACGGTGTCCTCCACAAGTCCTTTTGTCTCATTATGCAGGGGAGAAAACGGAGGGCATGATGGGAGTGACTGAACTTATTGTTTCAACTGCAACCCTTGGAGTTATATTCTCACTACTTGCTGGCCAGCCACTTCTTATCATCGGGTTCTCGGGACCCTTACTGGTTTTCGAGGAAGCGTTCTACAAGGTAGCATGCAATCTCACTAAACTATGATGATTTGTAACACTATGTATGTACTTGGCTTTTTTTTACTAAGCACATGACTGCATGTCTTGTCACCCAGTTTTGTCAGGTCTATGATTTTGAGTACCTGACTGGTCGAGTCTGGATTGGGTTCTGGCTCATCTTTATTGTCCTGGTGATTGTCGCAGCAGAGGGCAGCTTTCTCGTTCGCTTTATCTCACCTTTTACTCAAGAGATATTTGCGTTCCTGATTTCCCTCATCTTCATCTATGAGACGTTCTCTAACCTTTTCAAGGTAACTTATTGTAGGTATCTGGGTTTTAAATGAAAACATGAGATTGTGAAATGAATTAAGCTATTATCTGGGCCAATTTTTCAAATCTACATTTTTAAGTGTGGAGTCTCCCCGTTTATGTTTCTGGAGGGTGTGTCCTCTGAGTGTGGTCACAATAAGGTTATTTTTGTTGTTGCGCAGGGTTGTTGGTAAATGACCGTCCTGCATAACAATAAATCGTTCCCCTTAGGGATGTCCGACAATATCGGCCTATTAATATTATCAGACTGATATTGTCATGAAAGTGTATTATCTGTAAATATCAGTAATGTGATTTTCCCTATAATGACAAACGTTTAAAAAAACTGCTATTTACAGTATATTAATTCCATGACAGGAGATACGTGATGTTGAACATTTTGCTATCGGTTGATATCGGAATCGGAAATTGAGAGTTGGATAATATCGGCATATCGATAGCAAAACATTGTTAGTTAGCACATTCTTATAAACAGACGATAGGTGACGGGCAAACCTCCTCCTCCGTTTAAAGAGTTTTATGTAGTTTGACATAAATGGCTTCTTTCACACCTCTCTCAAACCAGCAGTCCTCTCTATCCAAAATCTGGACATTGTTGTCCTCTAAGCAGTGTTCCTTTTTGGAATGCAAATGATTTGACTGGGCCCAAAGAAACTGCTCCTCTATTTTGCAACATTGTTGAGTTTGCTTCTCAGCATTTTGTCCTTTGGGTGAACCAGCTTTTGTCTGAAAGTTTTGGTGGGTTTGAAATGGATCAGTATGTTGTGTTTGGAGAAAATCCTTCTCAGTTTTTCTGGCAAAGCAGTCACGTCCCGGACCACCCCAGTCCGCTTCTAGTTTCTATCCTCAGGCTCGGATGCACTGGGCTTACTTAACAAACAAAGGCCTAGTTAGGAGTTAGAAGGAACTTTCCTGATGTATGTCCGGTCCATCTCTCTTCTGTTGTTGGTGGTAGGGAACTTTTCTCTGAACTGGGAGGGTTCTGGAGGCCGCACGGTGGATGAGTGGGTAGCATGTTGGCCTCACAGTCAGGAGGTTCAGGGTTCAAATCTCCGTTGGGAATCTGTGTGGAGTTTGCATGTTCTCCCCGTGCGTGCGTGGGTTTTCTCCGGGTACTCCGGTTTCCTCCCACATTCCAAAAACATGCATGTTAGGTTAATTGGCGACTCTAAAATGTCCATCGGTATGAATGCGAGTGTGAATGCTTGTTTGTCTTTATGTGCCCTGCGATTGACTGGTGACCAGTCCAGAGTATACCGCACCTCCCGCCCAAAGCAAGCTGGGATAGGCTCCAGCATACCTGCGACCCTAATGAGGATAAGCGGCATAGCATATGAATTAATGAATGAAATGATTCCGGTTTTCTCCCACATTTCAAAAACATGCACGTTAGGTTAATTGGCGACTCTAAATTGTCCATTAGATTTTGAATGTGAATGTGACTGGCGACCAGTCCAGAGTGTACCCCGCCTCCTGCCCAAAATCAGCTGGGATAGGCTCCACCATACTCGTGACCCTAATGAGGATAAGCGGTATAGAAAATGGATGGATGGAGGGTTCTGATAACCTCTAGCTTGTGGCCTGGAGACATAAATAAGGACACTCTGCACTTACAAACGGATAAAAATGAATACAATAAGACTGACAACTCTTAAGTATGACTGGGTAAAAACACCAAGGAAAAAATGGTTTTAAGATAGGATTCAAAAAGTGCCATAGCGGAAGCAAGTCTAATGTGGGAGTGCAGCTTATTCCACAATCTGGGTGCCATCATGGCAAAAGCTTGGTCTCCTTGGTGTTGTTAGTTGTGACTACTAGGAGAGATTTATTCCCAGAGCTCACTGAAAGTGATGGTAATGTAGAGTAAAGACCATTTATTGCTTACTATTACAGTAATGGTATATGTGATCTATCTTTTTAAAAAGTATTTAAGTTTATTTTAATGGATGGATTTTCAAAAAATATAGTAGACCTTTTTACTTGTCTTTTTGCAGGTATTTAAAGAGCACCCATTGATGGCGTGGTACCCTGGTGACACTATCCCTCCAACTGATCTTCAAGACGCCATAAACCAACCCAACACTGCCCTCCTGTCTCTTGTACTCATGATGGGCACCTTCTTTGTCGCTTTCTTCCTTCGAAAATTCAGAAACAGTCGATTTTTAGGTGGAAAGGTAATGTTTAAAATGTTTTCTGTTAGAGCAAAGTTTATTCAAACCCGGCAAGACACGGATCACTTTAAAAAACATTTCTTATGGGGTTGCTTTCTTCAGGCTATGAAAGTTTGTTCAGTGACATGGTACAACTGCAAAGTACAACTGCACAACATACTGTGTCTCTACAAACTCAAAATAATGATGTTTTTCTTGATTTTTTAACCTCAGGCCAGAAGAGTCATTGGGGACTTTGGTATTCCCATTTCGATTTTAGTTTCCGTGTTGGTGGATTACAGCATAACTGACACTTACACACAGGTAAATGTATCTCTAAGTAACAAGTACAAGTTTTTTGTTTCAACATTGCAGCCATTCCTCATTCTGTTGTGCCATGTTTTGTTTACTTTTAGAAACTCGATGTGCCATCGGGATTTTCAGTCACTTCCCCAGAAAAGAGAGGTTGGTTCATCAGCCCCTTTGGTGACAAGCAGCCCTTCCCCACCTGGATGATGGGAGCGTCAGTTGTGCCTGCCCTTCTTGTGTTCATACTCATTTTTATGGAAACTCAGATCACCTCGTAAGTACTGTATTTATATACATTGGCTACATTACATACATTTTATCTCCTTGCTTTACTCTCTCAGGCTGATTGTCAGCAAGAAGGAACGTCGCCTGATGAAGGGCTCAGGCTTTCACCTTGATCTGCTGCTCATTGTTATTCTTGGAGCCTTCTGTCCACTTTTTGGCTTGCCGTGGCTCACAGCAGCCACTGTGCGCTCTGTCACTCATGTCAATGCCCTCACTGTCATGAGCAAAGCCACAGCACCCGGAGAAAAACCCATGATCCAGGAAGTGAAAGAGCAGAGGTTGACGGGGCTTCTTGTAGCTGTGCTTGTCGGTAAGAAAGATTGGTGGGGAATGTGGGGATGGAACTGGCGGATTGAATTCTCTTTTCACATCCCAGAAGACATGGTTTTCATTAATCTGTGATCCATTTAGAAAGTAAATATGATTTCTTGATAAAAATCATAATCAGATACAGATACGGTACAAAAAAAAACTGTAAAGGAAGATAAACATTCATAAGAAAACAATGGATGACCTCGTTTCCCTTGGAGTGAACGACAAACACACATTTCACCGAATGTTTTCATTTCATACTAATTATTTAAGCTCAATATAGAACAACTAATTTTAGAGTATATCACATACCATTTCTAAAGTAATGAATTATGTGATAATAATGTGATTCAGTTAATGTGGCGTGACAATAAATAATGACTACATGGTGGAACCTCACTTTGAATAATCCGTTCTAAAGGGTCTGTCTAAAAGCGAAGTGTACAAAAATTGAAACAGTCTTTCCTATAAGAAATAATGTCAAACCAATTAATTTGTTTCAGATACCCTAGTGTGTTAACACAAAACACTTAATTTAGAACATAATAATTCAGAACAATTTAATAGATTTACATGCAGAAAATGATATGATAAGCAGTCGTCCCTCGTTATATCTGGGTTTGAACGTCGCTCCCTCACTTTATTGTGGTCATATGTTGAATTCCTAGTAGTCACTAGGTGTCAGTAATGACACTTAACATCGATGAGACATGACATCACATTACTTTAACGCTGCATGTAGTCAATCGTGGAATGTCCGACATGATAGACTGAAAAAAGTTCTACTCCCATCCTGTGTGGAAGTGGTAAGTCTTTGACTTCTTACTTTGTCCCACTCTGTTTGAAACTCTTAAGTTTAGAATAAATAAACTGGAGGCTAACTAGTCAGCCTACTTCACAGAAATTCACTGAGGTTCTGGAACCAATAAACGAAGTAAGGGAAGGGATAAATGAACATTTAAAGTCACTTGTACATTAATTGAAGACTTTTCTTGACAAAGACGACGATGAGGGAGCATTAAAAGATGAGAGGGAGGAGGAAGTTACACCTTAGTTGTACTTTGCTATGAGTTATTTGTCAAATTCATTCCAGCTCCTCACCTTCTTTATCATCACATTGGGACTTGCAACTTTCTTTGGCTGCATTGTGAGTTATTTTGTAGCCGTGATCACTTTTTTGAAAAAGCAGACTCGTGGCGTAATTTCATTAGCAAAGAACTACAGAGTCAACCAGTGATGACGTCCGTGATCGGCAACAAAGCTGCCTTTGAGTTGAAAGCATGCTAATAGGCACAATTTGCAATAAAGGCACATTACGGACACGGTTGGACTCACACAGTGTATTAATAACACAATGAGATTGAGTCACCAACTTTCTATGCGCACTCTAGTCCACTGAATTATATGGCAGCAAATGTAATTACATGTGTATCATTCTCATTTTGTGAAGTGAATAAGCCTTGCAGGATACCATAGTATTATGTAAAATAAATCTCGTGAGATTTGGTGTTGGATCTGTGGTCCAAGAAGATTGAAAAAACAAGCAATAGTAGGACTTGTCCGTCCACACGAATATTGCTCAATAACCAAGACCGTCAAAGTTTTAGCGGCAGTAGCTCATGAGGTAGAGCTGGTTGTCCAGAAACCGGAATGTTGGTTGTTCGATCCCCGCGTCACTGTTGAATGAAACTGAATGAATGTTTGGTGGTGGTCGGAGAGGCCATGGGCAGCCACGTTTCTGTCAGTCTGTCCCAGGGCAGCTGTGGCTGCCACCACCAATGTAGGTTACCACCACCAGTGTAGGACTGAGGAGTGAATGAATAATGGGTTCAATGTGAAGCTCTTTGGGTATCTTGAAAAGTACTACATAAAATCAAAATCCATCATTATGGTTATCAATGATCCATTGATTACTGACAAGTAATTTTTTATCTGTTTGAAAATAGTATATAGTGACCCTGGAACAGTAATCATTTTATTAATCATTATTAGGGCTGTCACAAGACACTGACAGAAAACAAGATGATACATGAGATTGGGCCTACAAGAATGAGATCAAACAAGATTCTAGATTATTTTAAATAAAAGTACAATGATAAAATATTTCAGATATATGACAATGTATGATAATATCTTCCAATCTACTAATTTAATTTATATTAAGCAACACTCGTCTGCACTCTGTGTATGCAACCAGCCTTTCCTCCACCCACCGAGAGAAAAAGACTGTATGATTGACAAAGGGGCTAACTCCATTCATACCGTTGTTCTATTGAGAAAATGTGCCAAGGTGCTGCAACCAACGCACAGCATACTTGCCTGTTTTTTAAGGCAGGAGATGAGAAAAAAATGCATGCATGAATGTATGTATTTCATGGGAAAATCTGGATCCATATCACAGGATTCTACCCTTGTAGTATTAATTGTCTATGACTATGTCAACAGCAAGTCACAGATGAATGGGATTGTTTCTAGAGAATATCGAAAACATTACTCAAGACATCATTCTTGGAGGTGACAATGTAACTATAATAACATTTTGCAAACACTATTGTGAAACAGCTAAGTCTACATGAAAAATACAGTAACTATGAAACCTTCTCCATATGTAAAGGGCGTTGAGAAGGCTTTTGTTGTGAATTGGGGCTACTTACCAAATGTGCATAAAACCGAATTTGATCTCTACCAATCAGGTATGTCCATAGTGATGACGGATGTGTTGCGCCTTATACCGCTGGCTGTGCTCTTTGGCATCTTCCTGTACATGGGGGTCACATCTCTGACAGGGATCCAGTTATACGAACGTATCACACTAATGGTCACGCCGGCAAAGCACCACCCTGACCATATTTACGTCACCAAGGTAACGCACACTCAACCGCTTATTCTCAAACACAGCAACAATATCTATATACTTTCATGCTTGTCCTCTGTCATTAGTGGTTGGGCAGGCAAACAAAATGCAGAACTTATGAATGCATTCAAATGCTAAACTACATCCAACCATAGAGGTCATGCTACTTCACTTAGTGCAAAATGACAATCTTTAGTGTTTGGGATGTTACGTATTCCAACAGTGATTCAGAAGCCCAGAAGCCTCAGTAATGATAGTCATTTGTACGAGCCAGGGCTTCCCACTGGACAGAAAACAATAGAAATGATTTTTTGTTATACAAAATACACTTTTAAAGGAAAACTGCACTTTTTTTTCCAAGATCGTTCATAATCCACAATCTTTATGTGTGACATGAACACATATGTCATTCTCTTTTCTGTGCGTTTTGAAGATATAAAAACAGATGAAAAGAGACAAGTCATTACTGCATGTATACGTGCATAACCACATTAGAGTGACATTGTTATTATTATTATTATAAACATTGTTTTTCCAATTGAACTACATTACTTGTGCATTGAGACTTAGCCATAACAAATTTAATAGTTACTAGCCAGCTAGTGACTGGCTTCACCACAGACTCACTCATATTGCGTTGTGCTTACATTGCCTCCGACCACTATCAAAAGGTAAGGCTGCATAATCTAAATGGCGCTGCTGTGTTTTTATATCTGGGTTTGGAGGTTTTTTAATAGCGGCCTTTGTTTGTGGTAGAGGTTTATCCCATTGCGTGCACTACTGAGCGGTCACATTTTATCTGTCTTTATATTTTTAAATAGCACAGTAAAGAGAAAGACACATGTGTACATGTCTCACATAAGGAATGTGGATGATGGGCAAAATTCCCCTCCAAAAGTGCAGTTTCCCTTTAAGCTTTGAAGCTGAAGGTCCTGTAGAACAGTGGTTCTCAACTGGTTTGGCTGCGACGACCACATTTTTGCACATTTTTCAATTCAAATTTATTACATTTAATGAGAAAACTGTTCATAAAGTTTTTTTATTGTGATAATAGAACAATTTGGAAGGCCTCCATATATGACATTCGAATAGATAAATAAGATGCACATCCCACTTAAACAGCTGATACAGTATATAACGTAACGTAATGGTGCAACAATACAGAAAATTTACAATTTGGTATGGTTAGATACTTTGTCACAGTTCAACATTTTTTTAATACAAAAAATACATTTTCATGACTTTTTAAACTTGTATTTTATTGAAATTACCAACATTTGTTTCAACTCAAAAGTACAGTTTTTAAATTAAATGTATCTGGTGCAACTATCGTCAAGTCTTCAACTCTCTTTGCCTGAATCCTGGGAGAGGACGGGGATGTCGAGTCTGAATGGGCCGTATTCCGTGCCTCCATTGTTGAGGCAGCCAGTCGAAATTGCGACCGCGCGGTGGTCGGTGACAGGCAAAACCTGAACCCGATGGTGGACTCCAGAGGTCAGGGCTGCCGTCAAGCTGAAGAAGGAGTCCTATCGAGCATGGATGGCTTTCGGGACTCCTGAAGCAGCTGACAGGTACCAGTAGGCCAAGTGGCACGAGGCTTTGGTGGTGGTCGAGGCAAAAACACAGGTGTGGAAGGAGCACTAGCAAACCGTCCGACACCTCGGAAAGGGGTAGCAGTCCCTGGTTTACACAGTGTACAGTGAGGACTGGGGCCTGCTGACCTCGACCGAGGATATAGTAGGTTGGTGGAAGGAATACTTGCTGACTTTCTATTTGTAGAGGAGAGTCTGAGTCTGAGGAGAGAAGCAGAGTCTGAGGACACAAACGCGGACAGTTCTATCACTGTGGCTGATGTATCTGGGGTAGTCAAAACACTCTCCAGAGGCAAGGCTGGGTGGATGAATTTTGCCCTGAATTCCTCAAGGCTCTGGATGTTGAGGGACTGATGTTTTGCCGAAGGTGGAGGAGTTCAATTATCTTGGGGTCTTGTTCACAAGTGAGGGAAGGTTGGAGTGTGAGGTCGACCGATGGATTGGTGCAGCGTCTGCAGTAACGCGGTCACTGTACCGGACCGTCGTGGTGAAGAGAGAGCTGAGCTGGAAGGGTTAAAGTATCATTTGTAGTGGTTCATATTGGTATTAAATTGAGACCACTTTGAGGAACTTTTACACCCCTTATGTTAAGCATAAAATTCTTACAGGTAACACTTTCTAAGGCTCAACAAGGCCAGGACTGACACATTCAACATCAGTAGACTACTAAAAAAGGTTGTCTGACAAGAGAATTACTGCTACAGCGGTTTACAATTTTAGGGGGGAAAAGCAACATGACATAAAACATACTGTAAGTATCAAGTCTTCTCCACATATTTGATCTGAATATTACTTACTTATTCTAATTTTCCAATATCTGCATTAGTCTATTTCATCAACGTGCCCATAAAAAGTAGTTTTTGTAGTAAGTAGTAATTTGTCAGTGAGATAGAGCCAAAAATGAAAGAAACTGTTATGAATTTATAAACTTTAGATTAATGGTAGCCGTTAATGTATGCATATTTGTATGCTGTGTTTGTGTTTGCAGGTGAAAACATGGCGTATGAACATGTTCACGATCATTCAGTTGGCGTGCATTGTGGCACTCTGGGTAGTCAAGTCCACTGCGGCTTCCCTGGCATTTCCCTTTGTCCTCATCATGACAGTGCCACTGCGGCGCGTCTTCCTCGCCAGAATTTTTGAGGAACGTGAGCTCCAGGCGGTAGGTTGAGTCAAGTGGCAGGGGCTTTCCAGTAATATGGGAATCTGCACCGCAATCATCTGATCCGCACTGGAACGGTTGCAGTCACACACTATTTCAACAATGTTATCCCAAACTACATTTTAGTACATGTGAAACCCCAAAATGCTGTAATTTTCTACCACTAAATAAACCTTGGATGACTGTTTTTCTTCACAGCTGGATTGTGATGAAGATTCTCCCAACTTCAATGAAGATGGACAGGATGAGTACAACGAAATTCACATGCTCGTGTAAAGTTCAACGAGACAAGAAGGATCAAAATGCTTGGGAGTGACATTTAGTCTCTGGGTCATTAGAAAATAACTATATATGCGATTGTAAAATAGATTCATATTAATAAGTTATATTATATTATATCAATAGTATACAGTATATATTTTTTTGCTACTAAGAAGGACGACAAACCAAACTTCCCCTAAAATTGTTTCTGATGCCCTTATGTGAAGTACATGAAAGAACAATGCAAGCCTTATATAATTTATATAAAAATAAAATGTGTCTTTCCCTTTAAATACACTGCAGGCTTTGGGAATACAGTATGTGCAATGGCAATAATCACCTCTTTGGGCGCAGTCACACTATGTTATTTGAACCACGACTCTCTTGTGCCATTGGGCTGGTCCGCACAATGATGGTCACAAGCGCTAGCCATTGAGCTAAATGCCTGGACTGTCAACTCAATTTCCAGTATGAGTCTTAAAGTTTCAGGGAGCGAGGTTTACCAATGTGCTTCTGTTCAGCCACACAAGCTAGTACCTGTTTATCCCATCACTTCCTTTTACTGCAACATTGCTGACTTTGAGGGTTATTTTTTGCCAGTATTATGCAAGTTAGCGGCTATAATTTATAACTTACTATTTATAACTTACTATTTATAACGTTGTTAGGTGTGTGAATGTTCTGTGTGCTGTACTGTTGGTTATTTTGAGTACTTTGTTTATTTTTACTGCATTATGCGGAAGAAGTCACAGTTGTAGGAAACTTTGCACATGGCATGTCTACTTGCATGGACCATACATAGCAAAAACATTATTTCTGGTGAAAATCATTTCGGTGTAGCCGCCACAAAAGAAAAGCGAAATTACCAAAGGTTCATTTATAAGAAATAATTATAAACAAAAAACGTCAAAGGTTAGACAAGCTTTATAATTATTACACTGTCGGCTTCTTGTCCATTGAGTTTTAGTGGTACCATGAATATATGAACAAACTTCAGGGGGTCTACCAGATAGCTTTCAAGGTAGACAAAGATTGTCATAGAAATGTTATGATTGTATGCATTTATTTATGGCATGCACTAGTCTTGGCTTATTTTTGACATTTTCCTATCTAAGCACTTATGTTTTGAACTCTTTGTTTTGAACTAAATTTGGATGTGCTGAGCTTTTTGCTGACATCGCGTTGCATATTTGTAGTGACTACGACTAGGAATGTATTCAAAGTGATTGCGTAACTGTCATTCTGAGACGGCCTGGGGGCGGGTAAGTGTACTGAATTCAAAACACTCACCAGCCAAACATACTGGACTACATGTTAAGTGGGTGGCCCGAGCATGGTTCGAATTATGTATTTGAGTACACCCTAAGACTACACTATGAAAATTGGTGGTCCCAAAAGTCTACAAAACATCATTTTGTTCACTTAACCCCAATTAACAGTTAATATGAATTGTTTGTCAATCCACAAAAAGGTCCCAAAATGTAAAGCAATTATTCATAGAGTAGCTGCCTCTTTGTTTATGCTATTGCCATTTCCTTTTGTAATTGTGTGTAAACATGAAGTTAGGCAGCTTTGTACAGACTTATAGCACTTTGACTTGCAATGTGTCGCCGCCAACCAATACTCCCTAGCAAAGAAGTCACCTCTCACTGAAGCACAAATACAACAGAAAATATCTTGTTTTGCAGTTTTTATCATTTAAACTTCAAGCAACGTCTGATGATTATTAAGGTTAAATTTAGAAAATAAAGACTTTATCTGCTAAATATGTGTTGGCTGAAACATAAAAGGACATTGCGTAGTTTGGCGCACTTGAACCCCCCCCCCCCAAATCTTGCTTTTGACATTCATTCTTTCATCTTCTGAACAATATTTCCAGTACACTTCTCACATATGTCATGAATAATATAACTAAACACTGTAACTGAAAGAGCTGAGAAACTAAGCAAACACACGTGTACGGAACACGCCAGGGAGCCGTGTTGGCAGGATATACTGTATGAATGATGTATTGTATAGTATGGCTGAATTATAATGTAGCATCTGTGTTCAGTCATTCGCTTTCATTCCTGGTTTCGCAAGACTGCTATAGAATTTTAATTATCTTTACCCATTCCACTTTTGAGAACCTATCTTTTATCACTTAGATGTTACACTATTTTGCATGAATCTAATGTTGTTATACTCCGACAGACGTTTTCAACAATGGCTATACTTGAATGTCTATGTGCAAAGCACGCAAGATGTTGCAACCGGCACAAAGTGAAGCATTCTTCTATTTTCTTTTTTTTGGCATGTTTGTTTTTGTCCCATGTTTAAGCACAGTTATATTTTAATTGCTGAGAAAGCACAGATTAGACAGTGATTCTGTGCAAATTTGACCACATGATGTGATCTCCCGTTGTGAGCTTTTGGTTGTGACAAAATGGACAAGATTGAAGGTGCAGGCGTCCAAGCTCATCTTTAGATATAGAAAGAAATCTCTGTTATCCAGGAGGAACTCACAGTCGAGCGGCTGCTCGGCTCAGGTGGCTCAGGCATCTGCTCAGAATGCCTTCCGGATCTCCATAGGAAACGGCCGACTGGCGGAGACCTCGGGGAAGACCCAGTTGGACACGTTGAAGAGACCGACCTGGGAATGAATCAGCATCATGAGCTGAAAGAAATAGCGGGGTAGAGGGTAGTCTGGGTTTCTATGCCAAGGCTGTTGTGGATGTCCACATAATGTAAATGGACCAGTTTTTCATAGAAATTACCCCTTTATGTCTCAAATGTTATGTCCACAAAAACAATCCGTGACAATGTACGTTGACATTGATTTATGCAGGCACTTTTAGAAATAAGAAAAACATGGTGGACCATGGTTCCAGGTTCCACTGTCTCAAAGATCTGCTCTGTGTCTGGAGCTATTTCTGTGCTTAGTTGTGTCAGAAAAGATCACCTATTTTCTTGGAATAATCAGGTAGTTTTATAGCTGCAGAAAAACAATCAATTGAAAAAAGTGCATAAAACTGAATAGTAAATACTTTAAGCACTCATTTTTATTAGTGCATGCAAGTGTTTGGTCACCACATGAATTAACATCTCTGTTTACACCACCATGCCCTACATTATGAGCCATACAAGAATTCTCTCAGGGTAAACTGACTGTAAATATTGCTCCCCTGCCTTTAGTTTGCTGAGACTTTTATGTACATAAAACAGTCAAGGAGTGTACAAATCTATGGCTTACAGTCCATCGTTTTGCATTTAAATGTCAAGTAAAGATGATTAATTGTATCCTCTTTGAACCATGGGTCCTCAAAAGCCTAACGAGTTGACAGACTGGCTGCTTGACCAATTTATGTAGGGGCAGGTTGCAGCCTATGTTGAAAGGAACCAAGCATTATAGTTCTGGGCTGCAGTACTAAACAATAAACTGAAAATATTGCCTGCGGTGTGTATCATCTTCCTACAAAACGTTTTAATAAGCTCACTAACCAATTTAGACATTTGTGTCATATCTTTCACAAATTCCCATTCATGCTTGAATTGTTGTTGTTTTTTTTTCACGAATGAAAATGCGCCCTTTGAGCAAACATTAACGGGCCGTCATGTGAAACATGACATGTGAAATGCATTTGAGGGCAATGTGGAGAGTGGCCAAGTTTAGACTGCAAACAGCTCACCTGGTTAAACTATTCGAACTGGTATATGAGGTACATAAAGCTGGGAACAACACACCTAACATTAGCGAGTATACAGGTGTTCTCTTTTGGAAACAAATCAGACGCCTGCCTTCTGTATCCAGTGGAAATTTTGTTTTCTCTACCAGCTGACCAACAGCAGCAAAAGAAGCACATGGGTCTGTGGAAAATACGTCTGTTCAGTATGTCCACATGCTCTTGTGATGACAAGAACTGGTGTGTCTACTTGACTATATCCAGAACAGAATACTTTATTAGCCAGTATTTACACTTGGACCAGCACTAAATTGTAGATATTATTTAAGACATGTCTTGCCGCTAATCTGTTCTGTCTGGTTTTAAATGTTTAAACATACAAAATGAAAAAGAAAATACAGCGTTACATCGGTTTTGTTCCAAAAAATCAGAAGAAGGCTAAAGTGAAAAAAAGTAAATTCAATTAATCCATTCTAGACACCCAAAATATTAACAAAAAAAACATTTTACAGAGAATAATTATGGTTGTACAAGCAGAAAACATTCTTTTATTCATTTTCTATGCCACTTAAGACTAATTAGAGCCACGGGAGTATGCTGGAGCCTATCAGAGCTGACTTTGGACGATAGACGGTGTACACCCTGGACTGGTTGCCAGCCCGTCAAAGAGCACATATTCTCACTAACATTCATACCAATTCAGTGTTTCCAATTAACCTTTAACATGCATATTTTTGGAATGTAGGAGGAAGCCGGTGTATCCGGAAAAAACCATAGGAGAACATGCAAACAGAGAGATGTCCAACAGACATTTGTGTGGCCAACATGCTAACCACTAAGCCACTATGTGGCCCGTTTCAGAAAACAATGCAAAATAGTTATAAATGATTAAATAAATGCATATGTTAACATTTAAAGGGACTGTATGCAGCGGATTCTTTCAGCCACCTAGAGAATGCCAAGATTTGAACATTCTGCAAGCATTCTATGCTGCCTCTTCATGCTTTGTGCAATGACGTCGCACACGCCATAATTGTTTGTTGTCGGCTAATAGCAGTTAGCTAATGTTGGCTATTATTGAATGTACTGTTCTGGCAGCCTCCAGGGGCTGCCGCTGACCTGCATGCCATTGTGGTGGTTCGGGGATGCCGCACTGCTGTGACTGCTAGGGGTGCTGGTTTGTGCTACGCCGTGGGGTGTGGTCTTGATCACAGGGGTCGTAGGCCTGGGTAGTGGACGGGGGGACGCGGGCTAATTAGAGCCTGGTCTGGTCTGTCGGAGGTGTGGTGTTTTGCTGTGTGTTTGTCGCCGCCTGTCTTTTTGCTTTGCTGGCCTGTTTTCTGTATCTTTGCCTTTCCCCTGTCTGGCTGCAGGCCTGTCAGGGGTGACCGAAGGTGGTGGGTTTGGAGGTAGGTGGCTGTGGGGGTGCTCTGGCTCCTGGAGACAGGTGGCGCCCAGCGGATAGTCAGCCCACTCTGCTGCTCTGTCGGGCTTGTGGGCGCAGTGCATCTCCGGGGGGGTTTTCTGCCCGGCAGGTGTCGGTCAATGGATTGCCTCGCTGCTCGTCCGTTTTTCTGCCACTTGCTCATTTGCTGTCTTTCCTCCTTACCTGCTCTTTTGTCTGCCTTGCTATGGTTGTCCTGCCATTGTGGTCGAGGGAGAATCCTGGCCTGGTGTTTTCATACTCCCTAGCAGTTTGCATTCTCTGAAGCTCGAGATCTGGGTTGTGCGTCTAGGATCTTTGGGTCCCCTGCCCAACTGTGCTTAACACTTATTGTCAATCTTCTTCTTCTTATTATTATTATTAAGGAAGTCAGATAATCTCGGCCGACCGATATCATGGGCCCGATGTTGGCATAAAACTGTGTTGGTCAATATCGGTATCAGGTTTTTTCCTTATATTGAAAACACATTTTTAAAACTGCTGTATTTAGACCTTTGTGCAACAGAGCCGACACGCAGATGATGACCTCATCAAACCAAAGTGTGTAAACAAGCATTCGTGGCTGCAGTACTAAGCCTGCTTGATCTGTGCCTGACTAACGTTGCCTGGAATTATTTCCAAGTGTCTATTTCGGCTTTTTAACTTGTGATTTGTAATGACTGCAAAGCGTTGGTTATGCAAGACGGAACCAAGGCTTCTTCCTTTAATTCTTCCGCATTCCCAGGGCCAAAGCCAGTAATCTCAACATTTGTGTATCGCACTGGATAACCATCCATTTTCTGTTGTGCAAGATGCCGGATTTACTAAACGTGGTGTTCTTTAAGCCACGCTTTGCCATGCGCATTTGCAAGTATTTCTCAAATGTTTTACAGTGTTGTACAATGTTGTTTACTGCCACGTCGAGAAGCTATTTGCTGATTCTCAAATCCATTATCTTCACAGATATATCTGGTCTTAGCCTGATATTAACCAGAGTAGCATTTTGAGCCCGATTGCTGAATGGCTAGATAAAGACTTTGTGTTAATTCCACGACAGGAGATACGCCATGTGATGTTACACATGTTGGTATCGGAATCTGAAAATGGACAATATTGGCATATCGGATATAAACCAAAAAGCCAAGGTTTGACTCTCTCTGTATAATCACTATTGGTAACTCATGCTGTCCGGTAGTGGCATTCGAAATCTGAGACTTGACTATTTTGTTTAAAAAGTATTTCATGGCCTGCGATTGACTGGCGACCAGTCCAGGGTGTACCCCGCCTCTCGCCCAAAGCCAGCTGGGATAGGCTCTAGCATACCTGCGACCCTAATGAGGATAAGCGGTATAGAAAATGAATAAATGAATGAATAAAGTGTTTAGGAATGAAGCTGTATTTTGAGTTTTGACATCTACAGTCATAAAAGGACAGATACAACTAAACATTTTTGTAAAATGTCCCAGTAGAGTTTACAAATTAGATATATACAATGTAGAGTTGAACTATATTTTTATTTTTGTGTGATTAGTGTTCTTGTCATATTACATATATAACGTTTGGTTGGTGATAATCCTTGTTAATAAATAAATAAATTATGCTGTCATTTATTTGGCTATAGAGTTTGTTTTATGTAATTTAAGTAATTAGTCGCATAACCTGTCGTAAGTGGTGTGACAAATCGACTTAATTTGTAGAACTTCATGGTTGGTTAAATTTATGCAAATTAACAATGCATTTAACTGTTTAATCTCTCCAGCAAGTTTGGTTTGTCAAACAACAAAAACAAGAAGCCAACAAGGGCATTACATTTGTGTTTGGATATGTAGGTTGTCTTTGGTGGTGTGAAAATAACTCAGACCACTACCTCCCCAACTTCTTATTTAATTAATAATTCTAATATATTTTTGTGTACTCAGAAAGATGGCATTATATTATCATCATTTGGAGCCAAATTAATTGTGATAACTTTTGCGTTTGGTTTCTATTAAAAGGTTTTCAACCAACTGTAAATCATTCTGTCAGAAATAAATCATTGTCTTTTAAAACACAAACAGAATCCTTCTCTTTTTCAGGTTACACAAACATCAGCCAATAGATCAAGAGTAATCATTGTACATGTTTATTCAACTCTCAATGACATAGCATACTTATGAATTCTGCAATATTGCCCTGTTGTGATTTCAGACTTCACAAAAAAACAAATGACAATCTACAACAACAACTTCAACTAAACCTTGTCTGTAAAGCAACCATTCTGAAACTTCACATTCATCATGCTCAAGAATTTGGCTGTTTTATCACTTTGGGTTTTTCATTACAGTGACTAAAAAAAGTTGATCCAAATTTAAAAGCATAGTTATTATGCCAATGTACAGAATGACACACCCAGCAATGAGGCAACATTTGACATTGATTTAAAAATAAAAACCTGGCATACAGGAATAAATAGCTTGCGTGTTGCCCTGTAACAAATGTCAAACTGTCACGTGTGGCTTCTTGATATATGGTATTGACATCGGGCAATGTAAAAAAAACAAAAAACAAATCCAATGCAAAAAAAAAAGAAAACATAAAACCCCACACTGGAATACTGAAATGCTACAGGTCATACAGTTCATATCTATTGTGATTTCAAAATATTTCAGATAATTGTAATATATAATACAAATGTGGTTTCCAACATAAGTTTACGTACTGCCATTTCAAAATGCCGTTTTATTCATATGGCCAAAACAAGAGTTGTTAGAGCCATTGGTGTATTTGAAAACATATTTGACAGTTCATTTAGGAGGCAATCGTGTAAAAAAAAATCCTTAGCAGTACTAACACTGGCATTGCCTTGCATCAACTTCGCTACTTGCAGGGAAAGTCAAGATGTCATGTTGTGTAAAAAACATGTTTTGTTAGCACAAAGCTGTACTGTATGTCTGGAATTTGTTTATTAATGTGTAAAACTGAAATAAAAATGTGTTTAATAACTGTGAGATGAAGTGTGGTACAGAAGCCATTTGCCACATTTGCGGCCCGAGACTACAACAACAGCAAAAACTGACAAATCAGCAGTAATTTTACAAAAATAAAGTCGAAATACATAGTTGAAAAAAGTTGCAGTTGCAGTCAAACAAAAGTTGCAAAAGTTGCAGTCTAACAGAAAAAGTTGCAGAAAAAGTTGTCTTTTTATGAGAGTAACAATGTTGTGATATTATAATAATAAAACAAAACATTACTTTAGTAACAAAGTTAAAATCTTAAAGAAAAAATAAGTAATTTTTTGAAGTTGTAATATCATAAGAAACACAGCAATGAATCATTTTTGGAAAATGTAGTTGTGGAAAACATAATGTCACAAAAATAAAGTATCATGTTAATAAAGTCATAATTATGACAACAAAAAATAAGAAAAATAAGCTTGTTTATGCTTCTTTATGAGTAAAAATAACGTAACACTTAGTAGCATAGATGAAAAACAATACTACTGGAATTAGGTCATAATATTAAAAGAAGAAAATTCACAAAACTTATTTTAGAAGGAAGTTTACACAGTTAAAAATGTGGGGGTAAAAAACAATAGCAAAAATAGGAAAATCTTCCTCCCCTATATAACTAATTTGAGATGCAGTTTTTTCTTGAAATATACACCATATAATCTTGGCATATCTATTTGTGTTGGTTTACACAATATCAAAGTGGCCCTTGCATCTTTTCACTTTTTTTATTATGTGACCCTCGCTGGAAAAAAATGGGATACCCTAGGTTTAGGGTATGAAAAATTGACATTTTGGGGGGTTAACATGGAAGTGTGTATATTTTGTAGCTTTTGTCACCATCCGTGGTGGGTAAATTCCAGCAGTTATAACAAGCCAATACCATATGAGTAAAATAAATCACTAATAATCACTTATTGGTTGCGTCACATCATTGAAGAAGATTGGCAGCTCAAAACAACAACAAAAAATGTACACATGCTAACTTTCGATTGCCTGTCAATGTGCCTTAGCTCTTTATGTTGCAGTATTGATTCTGCACAGTCTCAAGTTTGTGGTCTGTGTTCTTGGGGCCAACAATCACATGCCGATAAGTTACGGGAGACCCTTGTCGTCTAATGTTGTTTTTTTGTTAACATGTCTCGTTACGATTAATGCGGCAAGGTTTGGCATTTCCTGCAGTACTACATGAAGTGGAAAACCGACTGACCCAATCCAAGACAAATATAATTGATCTGAGCTGAGGCATTGCAGTGCATGTGGATGAGAGGTAGACTACAAACTGGAAAGATTGCCAGTCCATAACAGGGTCATTTACTTTATATGGGGCATTTAACATGAGACTCATTGCACTCAAGATTTGTTAGAAGAATATTTTACATGTTTATCACAAGATTTAAAAAATATGCTTCTGAACGGCGAATACAGTTTGACTGCTTTTGTATTTACACTTCATGAGTCTGAACTTCTGACTCATGACTCAATAACAACTAAAAGCTACTCCTTTGTCTGTCAGCAGTTGACATGTCTATTCCCCTGTAGTGAGTTTGATGCACAAAAGGGGCAGGAAAAGAGTGGCAAGGACACCTGGTGCTATTAGCATGATCAGAGTAGTGAGTGGAGGGTCATGGACCTGTTCACAGGACGCAAAGTACTTCTGATGGACCTCCTGGAAGAAGTCATCCACCAGTGACCCCCGACTCCGACACAAAGAAGTAGTTGCCCAGTGATCCACACAAAGCTTCAGTGTGTTGTAGATGCTACAGAAAAAGAGGACAAAGTTGAATGGCTCAGAAAAGTAAGTATGAATAACAATGTGCATGTCTTCTGCAGAAGCACAAATCTATACTTAGGAATTGCAACATTGCAACTGAAGGCACTAATTACAATTACGTTTTTGAAGTCAATTTGAAAAAAAACAAACACATAAAAAAATAACAGACAAAAGCCTGGCTGCCAAAACATCCGACCTTGGTCATGTCAGGCTTTTTTAAACACACAGTTTTTATTTGTCATGTCCTTTGGGCGGAGACGCTACATGATATTTAGTGAGGTAAACATCCATAAGAGGAGTCTGATCAACAAGATGGGTTTCTTTTGATGATGGACACTCCACCCTAGCACACAATTTCAAGCCTTTTTTGAGTTTATCCCCAAATTATGTAATCTGCAAAATATGTAGAATTACGTGAGAAGCTAAAAAAATGGCTCTACATTGTGGCAAAGGGTAAAGTCTCCTCCACAAGCAACTGCTGTTTTTCTTGAATAGTTCTACCTAGCACTTATTTCATAACACGATGGCTCATTTGGTGAGATTGTCAAATAGCAGTGCCAGGAAAAAACAACTTTCACAAATATGAAGTTTATATACTGTAAATATAACATTTCTGACAAACACCAAACGTCGAATACCTTACAACAACCAGGGTGTACGAAAACCAAGGTTTGAATGTAATTCGTTACAGAGATTGTGATAGTCATCTTCCTTTCAATGTTCCCTAAATCATTTTGCTTAGGATGGGAACACCATATACTGTTTGTGCCCCATCACATACACATCTGTGTCCAACACACATATACAGCAAAGTAAACATTTCCCCATTAGAATTAGTATAATCAATTAGAAAGAAAATACAGTACCGTTTGACGGCTGGCCATGTGCATCTGTCACGATAACCGCTTGTCTCCATGCTTTTGTTAAAAACTGAGCGGCAGGTGTGAACATTATTTTCAAACATATGCTGGTCACACGGCTGGATAATTTTTGCAGACAGCCCTGGAGGATACAAACATGCACAGTAAGTCACTAAGTTTACATGCACTGAATCCATCAGCTTTTCAGAACAATTTGGGCTTTCAAATTTATAGTACCCTTATCTGTGAAGTCCCAGTTTACATGCAGCTGTTCTAATTTGACTGTTGGGTCAAACACTAGGGGAGGATTTTGAGCATTTTAGCTGTGTGACTTTTCACAAAGAAGAATTCTACATGCTAATAGTTAACTGGTGTAACATTTAAATTAATTTAATTTAAAATTCAATTATAAATGGGTGGCAAAGTTGGTGTCAACTTCATGTAGTGCATTGGTTCTGAAATAGTGTTGGTATTAAATTGACTGCTGATTGTATTTATAATTTATTACTAATATATATTTTTTTTATTTACAGCATTTTTATTTTGTGGTAAGTGTATTTATATTGTGTTTCAAATTTTTTCGTATTCATTTGTAATATAATTTGGGTGACCAGTTAGCTTACAAACAAAAGACTGGTAAAAAACAATGCCATTCAATTTATTTTGTAAGCGTATGTGGAAAAAAAGCAAACAAAAGTAATTTTACAAGAATAAAAACATGATAAAAGGGGGAAAAAAGCTGTAATGTCAGCACGATGTCGAGCGTCTGGTGGCCGGGCCTGCAACCATGGGGTCCGGTCAGTCACAGCCCGAAAAGATAACGCGGGTCCCCCCTCCCATGAGCTCACCACATCTAGGATGGGCCAAAGGGGTCAGGTGATAAGTGAGCTGGGTGGCGGCTGGAGGCGGAGGCCTTGGCGGTCCGATCCTCGGCTACAGATGTTAGTTGTCGATATGTGGAATGTCACCTATCCCCTATGGTGGGGAAGGAGCCTGAGCTGGTCCGTGAGGTGGAGAAATTCCGGCTAGATATAGTCGGACTCACCTCAACGCACAGCAAGGGCTCTGGAACCAGTCCTCTCGAGAGGCCCTGGACTTCATTCCACTCTGGTGTTGCCGGCAATGAGAGGCGACGGGCATGGGTGGCAATTTTTGTTGCCCCCCGGCTCCAAGCCTCCACATTGGAGTTTAACCCGGTAAGCGAGAGGGTAGTTTCCCTACGCCTTCGGGTGGGGGGAAGGGTCCTGACTGTTGTTTGTGCTTATGCACCAAACAGCAGTTCAGAATACCCACCGTTTTTGGAGTCCTTAGAGGAAGTACTAGAGAGTGCTCCCTCGGGGGATTTCCTTGTTCTACTCGGTGACTTCAACGCTCATGTTGGCTGCGACAGTGAGACCTGGAGAGGTGTGATTGGGAGAAACGGCCTCCCTGATCTTAACTTGAGCTGTGATTTGTTATGTTTTGTTATTGGACTTCTGTGCTAGGCACGGATTGTCTATAACAAACACCATGTTCAAGCATAAGGGTGTCCATATGTACACTTGGCACCAGGACACCCTGGGCCGCAGTTCGATGATTGAAATTGTGGTTGTGACTTGCGACCACATGTTTTGGACACTCGGGTGAAGAGAGGGGCGGAGCTGTCAACCGATCACCACCTGGTGGTGAGTTGGTTCCGATGGTGGGGGAGGATGCCGGTCAGACCTGGCAGGCCCAAACGCATTGTGAGGGTTTGCTTGGAACGTCTGGCAGAGTCCCCTGTCAGAAGGAGTTTCAACTCCCACCTGCGGGAGAGCTTTGACCAAGTTCCGAAGGAGGAAGAGTCCGAGTGGGCAATGTTTCGTGCCTCCATTGTCGATGCGGCTGATCGAAGTTGTGGCCGTAAGGTGGTTGGTGCCTGTTGTGGCGGTAATCCCAGAACCCGTTAGTGGACACCAGCGGTGAGGGATGGTGTCAAGCTGAAGAAAGAGTCCTATCAGGGCGTTTTGACCCATGAGACTCTGGAGGCAGCTGACAGGTACCGGCAGGCCAAGCGGTCCGCAGCTCTGGCAGTCACTGAGGCAAAAACTCGGACATGGGGGGAGTTCGGAGAGGCCATGGAAAACGACTTCCGGATGGCTTCGAAGAGATTCTGGACCATCGTCCGCCATCTCCGGCGGGGGAAGCACTGCACAGTCAACACCGTGTATGGTGGGGACGGTGTGCTGCTGACCTCGAATCAAGATGTTGTGGACCGGTGGAGGAAATACTTTGAAGACCTCCTCAATCCCACCGACACGTCTTCCAAAATGGAAGCAGTGCCTGGGGTCTCTGAGGCGGGTTCCCCTATCTCTGGGGCTGAGGTTACCGAGGTGGTCAAAAAGCTCCTTGGTGGCAAGGCCCCGAGCGTGGATGAGATCCGCCCGGAGTCCCTTAAGGCCCTGGATGCTGTGGGCGTGTCTTGGTTGACACGACTCTGCAGCATTGCGTAGATGTCAGGGTCGGTGCCCCTGGACTGGCAGACAGGGGTGGTGGTCCCGCTTTTCAAGAAGGGGGACCGGAGGGTGTGTTCTAACTATCGTGGGATCACACTCCTCAACCTTCCCGGTAAGGTCTATTCTGGGGTTCTGGAGAGGAGGATCCACCGAATAGTCAAATCTCGGATCGAGGAGAAGCAGTGTGGTTTTCGTCCTGGTCGTGGAACTGTGGACCAACTCTATACTCTCGGCAGGGTCCTTGAGGGTGCATGGTAGTTTTCCCAACCAGTCTACATGTGTTTTGTGGACTTGGGGAAGGCATTTGATCTTGTTCCTCGGGGAATACTGTGGGGAGTGCTCCGGGAGTATAGTGTATCGGACCACCTAATCCAGGCGCTTCGTTCCCTGTATGACCGGTGTCAGAGTTTGATCCGCTTTGCCGGCAACAAGTTAGACCCGTTTCCAGTGAGAGTTGGACTCCGCCAGGGCTGCCCTTTGTCACCGATTCTGTTCATTACTTTCATGGATAGAATTTCTAGGCGCAGCCAGAGCGTTGAGGGGTTTAAGTTTGGTGGACGCGGGATTGGATCTCTGCTTTTTGCAGATGACGTTGTCCTGCTGGCTTCATCGAGCAGTGACCTTCAACTCTCACTGGATCGGTTTGCAGCTGAGTGTGAAGCGGCTGGGATGAGAATCAGCACCTCTAAATTAGAGTCCATGGTTCTCGCCCGCAAAAGGGTGGAGTGCCATCTCAGGAATGAGGTCCTGCTTCAAGTGGAGGAGTTTAAGTACCTCGGGGTCTTGTTCACAAATGAGGGAAGGATGGAACGTGAAATGGACAGGCGGATTGGTGGGGCGTCTGTAGTGATGTGGTATCTGCACCAGTCTGTCGTGGTGAGGAAAGAGCTGAGCCGAAAGGCAAAGCTCTCAATTTACCGGTTAATCTACGTTCCTACCCTCACCTATGGTCATGAGCTTTGGGTAGTGACTGAAAGGACAAGATTGCGGGTACAAGCGGCCGAAATGAGTTTTCGCCGCAGGGTGGCTGGGCTCTCCCTTAGAGATAGGGTGAGAAGCACTGTCATCCGGGAGAGACTCGGAGTAGAACCGCTGCTCCTCTGCATTGAGAGGAGCCAGATGAGGTGGCTCGGGCATCTGGTTAGGATGCCTCCTGGACGCCTCTCTGGGGAGGTGTTCAGGGCACGTCCAACCGATAGGAGGCCTCGGGGAAGACCCAGGACACGCTGGAGAGACTATGTCTTCCAGCTGGCCTGGGAACGCCTCGGCATCCGCCGGAAAGAGCCGGACGAAGTGGCCGAGGAGAGGGACGTCTGGGCTTCTCTGCTTAGGCTGCTGCCCCTGCGACCCGACCTCGGATAAGCGGAAGAAAATGGATGGATGGATAATTTATAATGTTACGGTAATAAAGTCAAATTATTATGAACATAAATACATAACATTAAGAGGGAAGAAATATGATATTTTTTTACTGACAAACTTGCAAAAAAGTAAATACACTTTGTCACCGACCGACAACAATTTTTGTTAAATATAAAAAATAGCTCTGTATATCTACATGTGTTGGTTTACGTGGCCCCCGCATTCTTAGATTTTTCAGTATGCGGCCCCTCTGTGGAAAAACTTTTGACAACCCTGGCATATGATAGCTGCAGAAATCATATTACCATATTACCACCACATTATTGATTTATTAATGTTCTGTTCTCATGCAGTATATCACATTATCTTACCTGTGCAAAAGAAAACCAATGGCAGCAGTATGCAAGTAACCACCATCTGTTGAAATAAAAAAAACATGGTCGAAAATAATGAATGGATGTCATCGCGGTCAAGACCAAACTTTAAACAGTAAATTTGTTTTGACATCTGAAACATTACTACTATATTTACCAAACTTCACCACTTTCAAAAGTATGTATCTAGAGACAAATTTAGAAAAACAAAAAACAATCTGTGTGACTCTGAAATCATGGCCATCTGCTTCCTGGAGAGGCCTCTGGATTAATGAATATATTTTGTCAAAAGCAGACAGTGAAAACATATGTTACTGTGACAGGAAACTTGTTCTTTTTTTTTTTTTAAGTGTGCACACATCTGTCGTTAAAACTGTGAACGGCTGGACCTTCCCCAGTGACTGTGAGGCGAGGCCAAAGTAGTTCTGTAGCTGGATTTTGCTAAGTAAAAAAGGTAGCACACACTAAAATGACTGAATGTTGCTTGGAAGGACTAAAAGCATACTTAGATGCAGTTGTTTTTTTTACTTACGTAGAACGCATTAGACTCCACATTAATAATTTCAAGCAAAAGGAATAACATACATACCATCTATGTTGTTGGTTATCGGTTGTAACTTCCCTTGTCGATAAAAAGCACAATTAAATGATGTTTCATCCAGGAGCTAAGTAACAGATGGACAGCCAGTCACAGCCTCTGCGGTGATCCCGTCTTTTTTCGTATTTTGTATCATTGCACTCTAATCTAAGTGGGTTGCACAACAGCAGTGGACAGCCTGCTTCCTTTCCCAGACCTCTCCTGCCTGTTCCCATGCTACCCAAAGCCATGTTCCATATGCAGTCCCCCAGAGGCACTTGAACCACGAGGCCTCTGTGTCAACAAGCCAACGTAATTTCAGTGTTTATGCTTTTTCGGGGGCATGCAACTTATGTGTTTTAATAAAATGATGTACAGGAGATCAATGTAAAGTTACATATACAGTATCTGCTTCTTTTTCGCAGTTAAGGCCAGAGGTGCTACACCACCACCACAATGGGTTTGAAATAAACCAAGAAATAGTTGAGATGCAGCAAAAGGCAAATTTTAATTGGTATATACAGTAATAATTGATGAGCCCGTAAAAATGTAAAGTTTTCAATCAAGGCTCCCTCCTGCCCCTGCGAATCCTCCTGCTCGCTTGATATTGCCCTTGGATTTTAAAATAACATTTGTCAATTAAAGAGACTACAGGTTTTGGAATTGTCCAGAACCTTCAATTGCTGTTGGCGATGGAAACTAACAAGATTAAGGCTAAATCCGCAACCCTAAATATGCCTCACACACATGTTACATACAAATTTATAGGTACCTCTAATGAATAAAAGCCTCGGGGGCTCGCCCTGGGAGTAATCCAATGTAGAGCCACTACTGTGATCCACGGTGTTTCTATGATGAGTCTAGCAATGTAAGCCCGATATTATCTGACATCTCTTGTTAATATTCAGTTTTTTTATTTTAAAACATAGTTTGTAAAGTTATGTGTTATCTGCCTTGTTTATGCTCCACTGAGTCCAAAATTATTAACGTAGTTTTCCTGTGGAACGCATAGTTACAGCCTTAAAACGTACGCACATTTCAGAATTAGGCAGGGTGAGGATCGATGGATCTGATACAGATGATTTCATTCTCCAGACCGGCTTGGCTAGCTTGTTACACAGTAAACTGCTCTGAGATCACATTGGTGCTGCAATATGCACAGCTTGCCGTCAGAGTTGAGGACATACTAAATGGACTAGAATGTTCCCATTAGGGCAATTTCTCCAAGCAAGGCAACACAAGCCCCGTCATACATGTGTTCGTCTGTTTTTCCATCATATGCTGCGACACAGTCAGTATTTATGCTCCTTTGTTGCATATTGGCCTTGAAAGCCATATGTCAATGCTAAGTCTTTCATGCTTAATTACCTTTGTGAAAGTCAAATACCGATCACACCTTGCTCCTCTTCTTTTCCTTTAGGCTTATCCCTGCTTATCCCATCAGGGGTCGCCACAGCAAATAATTTTTTTCTGTTTGATTTGCATGTTTTGATTTGGCAAAAGTTTTCCTGACACAACCGTCTATATGAGGGATGTGATCTAATAGTGGTAATATTAGTTTAAAAAAAACAATATTAAAAGAATTGCTCAGGAAAAGTGGAGTGCACCACCTGGTGCTGCAACCAGCAGAGGTGCTCAAGAACTCAACAAAAATACTAAGAAGAAAAACAGTGTCTGATACGGATTGGCTACATGGCCTTAAATCCATATTGTCATATACTTTGCAGCCACATATCACTATATATTCTTTGGTATATAAATGTTGATAAATCAGTTTCAGGTTACTTTGGCCCTAAAAAAAGCCATATTTTAAACTTCAAAAGAAAAAAAGACACCTATTATGTTGTTTCCAGAATCTTTCACGTATAGAACTGTAATTATACAACTAGCAATAAGCTGTGATTCTGGTGGTATGATAACCATGGGCAAAAATATCAGTTTCACAGTATTGGAATTATAGTGTTATTTTAAATATCTTTATTCAAAGGAGAAAAAATTCATGCTGAATGATGATGCAGGCAGCATAACGTTCTCCATGGCATCTCCAGACCCTTTCACGTCTGTCGCATGTGCTCTAGTTGAGCCTGCTCTCATCGGTGAAGAACACAGGCCGCCAGTGGCGCAGTTGCCAATTCTGGTGGTCTATGGCAAATGCCAATCGAGCGCTACAGTGCTGGGCACAGGGCCCACTACAGGAAGTCAGGCCCTCAGGCCACCCTCATGGAGCCTGTTTCTGATTGTTTGGTCAGAAACATTCATGCCAGTGGCCTGCTGGAGGTCATTTTGTAGAGCTCTGGCATGGTGTTCATCCTGTTCCTCCTTGCACAAAGGAGCGAATACCGATCGTGCTGAGGGTTTAAACACCTTCTACTGCCCTGTCCAGCGCTCCTGGAGTAACTACCTGTCTCCTGGTATCTCCTCCTTGCTCTTGAGACTGTGCTGAGAGACACAGCAAAATCCTTAAATAATAACAGCTATACAGTGGGGAAAATAAGTATTTGATTGCTAGCTGATTTTGTCATTTGAACCTTTTACACGGATATGAACAATATATTTCTCAGTCGTCAAACACAGGTTATGAAGTAACTGCATATTTGGAGCAGCATGACTTAGATGATAAAACACATTGATAGGTCAAACCGTGTTGCCCATTTGCAGAGGATACATTATTGCTCCCAACAGCCAGCCGCTTAAGAACTAAAACGATGGATTTTTATTTTCTGCATTACAGATGAGATCAGTATTGTCATACAATCGCCTCAAAGCACTCACTCAGGATCATCATCACGTCACACATTGAGCTTGTACAGAACCACACTCCCCATACATTAAAGAAAACCAACTGAACCCCAAGAACTGAGCTCTTGGCAACAGAGGCGAGGAAAAACTCACTAACCATATAGACCAGCTACGTTATCAAAAACCTTGCCTTTGAGGATTATAATTTCAGTTTTACGTCTGTTTAGTATGCAGAAGTTACCAGTAATGCAGTTATTGCTATTTTAATGGCACGCATGGAGTTTGGATAGCCAATGTCAAAAAGTGACAGTTTTGGTAAATACTCTCATTTTCACCAGTCCCTGTTCTTACAGACAGTAACAAGTTAAAAATTTTTTTTAGCATTTTTACAAAATTAACCATATTATTATACCATAATTGAAAAAATATTGACATGACCTAAGGTAGGCATGTAATTACTGAACAGCACCAGTCCAAGCACACTGGGACACCATGCCTAACTTTTCACACACACAGTCTTCATTACAAACTGTGAGTGTGTGTTCCAACTATCATGGGATCACATTCCTCAGCCTTCCTGGTAAGGTCTATTCAGGGGTTCTGGAGAGGAGGATCCGCCGGATAGTCAAATCTCAGATTCAGGAAGAGCAGTGTGGTTTTCGTCCTGGTTGCGGAACTGTGGACCATCTCTATACTTTCTGCAGGGTCCTTCAGGGTTCATGGTAGTTTGCCCAATCAGTCTACTTTACATGTGTTCTGTGGACTTGGAGAAAGCATTCAACCATGTCAGGACAGAATTTCTAGGCGCAGCCAAGGCTTCAAGGGGTTCCGGTTTGGTGGCCGCAGGATTGGGCCTCTTTCGCTTTTTGCGGATGTTGTGGTCATGTTGGCTTCATCAAGCCGAGACCTTCAACTCTTACTGGATCGCAGCTGAGTGTAAAGCGGCCGGGATGAATCAGCACCTCCAAGTCCGAGTCCATGGTCCTCGCCTGGAAAAGGGTGGAGTGCCATCTCCTGCTCGGGGATGAGATCCTGCCCCAAGTGGAAGAGTTTAAGTATTCCATGCTATGCTTTTTAAATAAATTTTTTAACATTATTAGAGCCCTCTAGAGATGAAACAATACCCCTACAGTCACCTTTACACTCGTATTACCCAATATAGTACCGGTACATATGATAAGAGAAAATTAAACACATAATATAGACTCACACATTAGCATTGGGAGCGTTCCTTGTTGTTGTTGTTGGTGTTGTTGTTTTATGTCCTGTTCTGTAGTATAGCTATTGTACTGTATTAGTGCAACATTACTAACACTTAGTGACCACAGTAGAATTATATATCATCACGATATATAATTGTGAATGCATATTTTGAATGCATTAAAATTGTACTTCCATTTATTTAGCAATTTGTATGCCAAAACAATGTAAAAAAAAAAAGTAAAAAAAAGTAAACTTTTTTTTTAAGTATTTTTTTTTTCTTACTAATAAAAGGGTTGAATTCATTCACAACACAGCAATGATTTATTAATTAATACTTTAAAAAACATGATGTAGAGAAGCCACAAAATTTAAAGTTTGATGTGGATTACTGTATGTTTTTTTATGTTTTTAATTTTATATTGGATTTTTTTTATATATTTTTTCGTCGCTCAACAAACATGCACTTATCAGCAGTAACACTTTTTTGAGTATTGATGTGGTATTTTTTCTGTTACATGTTTTTGCATTGTGTTGCCATCTAGTATCCAAACAACATCCTTGGTTCAGTGCCAGAAGTACTCCGTGTTAATCCATCAAGTTGCATTAATCAACAATTTTGAGGGGAAGAAAGCACGCTATCTTTGCATTTTCTTTTTTCATAAATTATAGAAATGCTTAAAGTGTGCCTTTAATATGTTTTATTTTCTTAATGCAACAACATTTCTCTCATCAGTAAAGTTTGCCAGCTTTTCTGGGGGTTGGTATTCATTACTGTCAGTCATCGCTGCCCCAGTAAGGCAAATATAATTTAGCTTGACTTGAAACTTTGTGTGGCCACCCAGTTTGTGGGGGTGTGTCTCAGGTTAAAACAAGCTCAGCACAGCAGCATTGTTGTTGCTACTGGCAACTCTGTGCACCTTTGAAATAAAACAGCTTAACTCTGGTGCTCACACGATTTTAAGGCTTTAACGCTACCCTGTATGTCTTTTTGCTGTTCTCTGCCGTAGATGCTGCTTTTTTATACAATTCAGAACACTTTTATATATGGTTTGTATTTCGTGGCTTCACGCTATCACGTTTTTACAAAAATATATTCATGAGTAAATCATGCGGTTTTGTAGTTGATTACGGCCTTTATAAAAAAAATATACATATTGACAGAAATTTGATTTTTTTTTTTTGCCTATATTAAGCATTCCAAGCATAAACATTGCTACATGAACTAAAATACAAATACAAGGGTCACTAGGTGTCAATAAAGTTACTGGCACACAAGCACCAGACTGGAACAACAGGCTTTTATTACCTGAATTATTTCACAACAGGCGCAATAATCCCTAATACAAATCCTAAATAAAAACACAGGATACTGTTGCAGCCGTAACCCACGCCAAGCTTCAACTCAACACATTTGTAGCACCACACACAAGCACAAATCTTATTTATGTCTTAAATGGCTTATTTTCTCGTATTATTTCTACACGAGTGTAAAGACGACTATTGGGGTGTTATTATTATCTAGAGGGCTTTAGCAATGTTAAAAGCCACTTTTATAAGGTCAGTTCTTTATGCTCTAACTAACTATGCAAAAATTTGATTTATAAATAATAAATTGAACTTCACAAGAACTCACTTATCACTGGAACCAATTAACCGGGGGATTACCATATTCACATACACTACCGTTCAAAAGTTTGGGGTCACTTAGATATTTCTGGCAATGTCCCGCATGGAAAAACCTTCATTTCCAAGAAAATGAACGAACTGTCACGTTTCACATGAAAGTTGTCTTTTTCTGGCCATTTTGAGCATTTAATCGACCCCACAAATGTGATGCTCCGGATACACAACCTGCTCAAAGGAAGGTCAGTTTTATAGCTTCTTTAACCAGCTAAACTGTTTTCAGCTGTGCTATTGCACAAGGCTTTTCTAATCATTCATTAGCCTTCTGACACATTGAGCAAACACATTGTACCATTAGAACACTGGAGTGATAGTTGCTGGAAATGGGCCTCTATTTACCTATATAGATATTGCACCAAAAAACAGACATTTGCAACTAGAATTTCATTTAGTCATTTACCACATTATCAATGTATAGAGTGTATTTTTGATTAGTTTAAAGTTATCTTCATTAAAAAAACTGTTCTTTAAAAAATAAGGATATTTCTATCCATCCTTCCATTTTCTATGTCGCTTATCCTCATTACGGTCGCGGGTCTGCTGGAGGCTATCCCAGCTGACTTCAGGCGGTAGGCGGGGTACACCCTGGACTGGTTGCCAGTCAATCGCAGGGCAAACATACAAGCATTCCCACTCACATTCATACTCTAATGAACAATTTAGAGTCGCCAATTAACCTAACATGCATGTTTTTGGAATGTGGGAGGAAACCGGAGTACAGTGAGAAAACCCACACACACACAGGGAGAACATGCAAACTACACACAGAGGTGCCCAATAGAGATTCGAACCTTGATCTCCTGACAGTGAGGCCAACATGCTACCCACTCGGAAAGCCATTTCTAAGTGACCCCAAACGGTAGTGTATAGTTACAATTTCAATGTTAATGTTAAATGTTAGTTCGGTTGTATTACTGCATTTATTATTCTCAGTCCTCTGTTTCAAGTCACTCTGTTTATTTTTATTGTGTAAGGTTGTGGCTGTCAATTACTTGCAAGAGGAGCATTAATTAACTGACACAAATGTCATCGGGGGGTGAATGACTGTGTCCTGACAATTTAGGAGGGATGTCCCATAATATTGACAAAAATTGCATACAAATTTAATAATGATAAATATCAATATTTCCTTCTCCTCCTCCTAATAAAACCGATTAAAAAACTGATGTATATAGACCTATGATGACCTCATCAAACCGTGACGCATGTAAACAGGCTGCAGTAACAAGCTTGTCCGCTCTGGCTAACGTTGACTGTGGTTTGGAATTATTTTCAAGTGTCTCCTTCAGAAATCAAACTTGTGATTTGCAATGACTGCAAAGCGTTGGTTATGCAAGGCATAATTGTAATCTCTCTCACACGTCATAAAAATAATTACATCTGATTACAATAAATGAACTGCCTGTGATTTGTAAGATTTGTAAGATGATTGTTGCAAGTAAAACTCAGTTTAACACCTGCATGCAACCACTTGCACTTAAATAAACATGCATTAGAATGATCGGTTAACAGAAAATTTCATCGTCATTGCTAAGAAATTACTTGTCCCTCTTTCGGCATCTTAAATTTACAACCGAAAGTGTTGGCTCTTGTTTTTGCAGCCTTAATTACAGGCACACGATAACTCAAACACACACATACCACATACCACAATTCTGGCAGCAGATATTTAGACGGAAAAAAATCCTTTGTTAGCATCAAAAGTTTGGGTTTCAACTCGGTTGCCGTCTTTTGATCTTCTGTTCAAATGTAATGAAACACTAATCCAAGTCATCATGACTCGTGACAGATGACACATGTCTTAACACACTAGGACCGGTATAGAGGTATTTTGGATATAGAAGCAGTGACCAGAAACACTCAAATAAGATTTACCCTTAAAAACCATGAAAATCAGCAGGCTGGGAATTAAAATAATAAAATTTACTACAGCAGTTCAACCAAGAGAGACTGAACTGGCACACAAGGACAATGGCAGACGGGCAGGAAAGACAACAAGCAAAACTATTGAGGAATGAGGCAGGACCGGCGTGTGCTTTGTTTATATCCATACCACACTTCATTTGCTCTAAAATATGGTCATTTTCTTCATTCTCCTTCTTGGGAGTTTTATTCTGTTATATCTTGAATGTAAAGGAAGAGGTGTAGTGTTTTCCTTCCTGGATTGTGGTTATGTTATTTCTTAGATGTTATTTCTTAGATCCTTGAAGATGATTGTCTTTTTTATTTTGGTTCACAGCAGTCTTTGATAAATCATCAAAAGTGTTGTCTTGATTGTCCATAAAATTTTAAAGTTGCTTTTTATTATTGTTAATGCCTGAGTGTTGCTTTTTCATTTCTTTCTCTTTTTTGTCATTCAACATTTGCATCATTATTTGGGCTGTCAAATGATTAAACATTTCAATCAAATTAATGACAGTTTTCAATGAATTAATCATGATTAATCACCATATGCGACTATGTATGAAATGCACCAGTTTTTACTGTATTTTACGAACAAAAAGATAAACAACAGGACTCAATCGCACGTAAAAAAAAAAAATTGATATCTTGAAGAGTTCAAGGACACCACATAATATAACTTGAATGTACATGTTTTCAGTGTAGATGTGTTTTCTGGGATTTCCGACATCACTTAAATGCATCGAAATGTACTTTCACAATAAGAGTTGTGTTAGTGAGAGATAAGAAATCCACTTATTGTTTGTCCATTCCATTTCATTTTCTTCCGCTTATCCGGGTCCAGGTCGCGGGGACAGCAGTCTCAGTAAGGAAGTCCAGACTTCCCGGTCCCCGGCGACCTCTTCCAGCTCCACCGGGAAGACACCAAGGCGTTCCCAGAGCAGCTGTGAGACATAGTCCCTCCAGCGTGTCCTAGGTCTTCCCCGGGGACTTCTCCCGGCTGGGCATGCCCGAAACACCTTACCAGCGAGGCGCCCGGGAGGCATCCGGATGAGATGCCCAAGCCACCTCAACTAGCTCCTCTCAATGTGAAGGAGCAGCGGCTCTACTCTGAGCTCCTCCCGGAAGGCCGAGCTCCTCACCCTATCTCTTAGGGTGAATCCAGCCACCCTACAGAGGAAACTCATTTCCGCCGAAATATATATATATTATATATATATATATATATAAATATATATATAATATATTGTATCCGCGATCTTGTTCTTTCGGTCATGACCCATAACTCATGACCATAGGTGAGGGTAGGAACGTAGATCGATCGGTAAACAGAGAGCTTTGCCTTCCGGCTCACTTCTCTCTTTACCACAACGGTCCGGTACGCTCCAACCGTCCCTCACTCGTGAACAAGACCCCGAGATACTTGAACTCCTCCACCTGAGGCAAAACCTCACTCCCAACCCGGAGGGTACAGTCCACCCGTTTCCAACTGAGAACCATGGCCTCGGATTTGGAGGTGCTGAGTCTCATTCCAGAAGCTTCACACTCAGCTGCAAACCGCTCCAGTAAACGCTGAAGGTCACCAAGCTGGACTCCCTCAACACCTTGACTGCGCCTAGAAATTCTGTCCATGAAGATTATGAACAGAATCGATGACAAAGGGCAGCCTTGGCGGAGGCCAACGTTCACCGGAAACAAGCTCGACTTACTGCTGGCAATGCGAACCATGCTCCTGCTTCGATTGTACAAGCACCGAATGGCACGTAGTGGCGAGCCACCAATCCCTTACTCCCGGAGCACCCCCCACAGGACACCACAAGGAACACGGTCGAATGCCTTTTCCAAGTCCACAAAGCACATGTAGACCGGTTGGGCAAACTCCCACATACCCTCCAGTACCCTTGCAAGGGTGTAGAGCTGGTCCAGTGTTCCACGACCGGGACGAAAACCACATTGCAACTCCTGTAACCGAGGTTCGACTAACGGTCGTACCCTTCTCTCCAGCATCCTGGAGTAGACTTTCCCAGGGAGGCTGAGGAGTGTGATCCCCCTATAGTTGGAACACACCCTTAGGTCAACCTTTTTAAAAATGGGGACCACCACCCCGGTCTGCCAGTCCAGAGGTACTGTTCCCGACTTCCATGCAATGTTGTAGAGGTGTGTCAACCAAGACAGTCCCCCAACATCCAGAGCCTTAAGGAATTCAGGGGGTCTACCCCCAGAGCCTTGCCATTGGGGAGTGTTTTAACTACCCCAATTACCTCAGCCACAGTGATAGAACTGTCCGCGTACCTATCGTCAGACTCTGCTTCTTCTACGGAAGGTATGTCAGTGGGATTGAGAAGGGCCTCGAAGTATTCCTTCCACCGACCAACTATTATCCTCAGTCGAGGTCAGCAAGCCCCCGTCCGCACTGTAAACAGTGTGAACTGGGGTCCTTTTTCCTTTTCTGAGGTGTCGGACGGTTTGCCAGAACCTCTTCAAAAGGCCGAACGAAAGTCGTGCTCCAAAGCCTCACCAAACTCCTCCCACACCCGAGTTTTTGCCTCGCGCACAGCCGAAGCCGCGTGCCACGCTGCCTGCCGGTACCTGTCAGCTGCTTCGGGAGTCCCGCAAGCCATCCATGCTTGATAGGACTCCTTCTTCAGCCTGACAGCAGCCCTAACTGCTGTCTTGTTTTTAGGGAGACAGGTTTGCCATCTGTCCAGGGACAACAGATGAAAAATAGCCTTTGGGCTAATTCTGGTGCATTTAAAGTCATGCTATTAATGTACACTGTCAAAATAAACTAATAAATAAAATAAAATAAATAAATAACCCCCGGTGTCCACCATTGGGTTCGAGGCTTGCCACCACGATTGGCACCAACCACCTTGCGGGTGCAACTACAACTGGCTGCCTCAGCAATGGAGGCACGGAATACGGCCCATTCAGACTCAATATCCCGGTCCTCCCTCGAGATGCAGGTGAAGCTCTGTCGGAGGTGAGAGTTGAAGATTCGATGAACGGGAGACTCTGCCAGACGTTCCCAGCACACCCTCACTACGCGTTTGGTTCTTCCAGGTCTGTCCGGCATCTTTCCCCGCCATCTAATCCAACTCATCACCAGGTGGTGGTCAGTTGACAGCTCAGCCCCTCTCTTCACCCGCGTGTCCAGAACATGCGGACGCAGGTCTGATGATACGACCACAAAGTCGATCATAGACCTCCGACCTAGGGTGTCCTGGTGCCAAGTGCACTTATGGACATCCTTATGTTCGAACATGGTGTTTGTTATGGACAAACTGTGATTCGCACAGAAGTCCAGCAACAACATACCACACGGGTTCAGATCAGGGAGGCCATTCCTCCCAACCACACCCCTCCAAGTCACACTGTCTTTTCCCACATGGTCGTTGAAGTCTATCAGTAGAACTATGGCGTCACCAGCTGGAGTGCTCTCCAGAACCCCTCTGATAGACTCCAAGAAGGCTGGGTACTCTAAACTGCCGTTCGGCGCGTGCGCACAAACCACAGTCAGGACCTTTCCCCAGCCCGAAGGCGTAGGGAAATAAGCCTCTCGTTCACTGGTGATGACTCTAGCACAGAGGCACCAAGCGGTGGGGCTATTAATAAGCCCACACCAGCTCACCGCCTCTCCCCTGCAGCAAATCCAGAGAAGAACAAGGCCCTGCCCCTCTCAAGGAATTTGGTTCCAGAGTCCTCACTGAGGGTTGCGGTGAGTCCGACTATATCTAGTCAGAATGTCTTCGCCTCTTCCACAACCTCGGGCTCCTTCCCAACCATTGAAGTGAAATTCCATGTCCCAAGAACCAGATTCGCCGAAGACTAGGTCGCCCGGACACCCACCCTCGACCACCACCCAAATCCCATTGCACCGGACCCTTATGCTTGCCCCTGCAGGTGGTGGGTCTTCGGGGGGGAGTTCCCGTGTGGCTTTTTTGGGCTAGGCCCGGCCAGGCCCCATGGGTGAAGGACAGGCCACCAGGCACTCGCCTGCAAGCCCCTCCCCCAGGCCTGGCTTCAGGGTGAAGCCTCGGTGTCCCACATCCGGGTGAGGTGCGGTCACTCCTCTTGATTTTCTTCATCATTAGGGTCTTCTGAATCACTCTTAGTCTGGCCCGTCACCTATTGTTTGTCTTTCTGTTTTTTTATAGATGTCTTTGGAGTGTCCATAAATGCATCTTGCGTTATTCTAGTGACGATGAGGAAATATCGTTCCGACTAGAGACGTGTTTGTTAGTTGGAGATACATTTGTATATGGTGTCGGTTTGCCATCATAACAAACAAGTGTGGCTTGACATGATGTGCAAACTTATTTAATTAATTACGCTACAAATGTTTACATAATGTTTGTTACTGCCGTAAATGCGCTATTTTTGAAAGTTTCAAACTGTCTCTGCATGTCTTTTTACTGTCCATTCAGTTCTAATTGTTTGTCTGGAATCTTTTTTTGGAATGCCTGGTTTTCTTTCTGTTTGGCTGCAAACCCGTTCTGCTGTTTTAACATTACCATTAACACCTTCTTCCATGATTCGGCTATCGTGCCAATCATTATCATCCTGAAGGTGAAGGTTTCTCCACAGACTCTTCCTCCAGGATGGAACTTCCAAGGCTAGAAGTTTGTTCCATATTAGTGATGCGTTTATTTCAATAATCCCATACCTCATGCCAGACACTGAATGTGTCAGCAACCAATCTAATCAAAATCTAAATTTTAATTAATAATGGCATATCAAGAAGCTGATTAGATAGCATGATTATTTCACAGGTGTGCCATAGGCCGGCCACAATAACAGGCCATGTTCAAAAAGTTGGGTTTTACTGTAGTGGGGGAGTTGTAGGGGTTAGGAAACCAGTCAGTATCTGGTGTGACTATCATTTGCTTCATGCAGTGCAACACATCTCCTTTGCATGGAGTTTATTGACTTTTTGATTCTGGCCTGTGGAAAGTTAGTTTACTCCTTGCTGGATATTGGAAGAAACTGAAACAGACTGTCTTCTACGCCAATCCAGAGCATCCAAAACATGCTCAGTTGGTGACATGAGCATGATGGCCATGCAAGACCTGGGATGTTTTAAACTTTTAGGAATTATGTACAGATCCTTGCAACATGGGGCTGTGCCTAATCGTGCTGCAACATGAGCTGATGGTTGTGGAAGTATGGAACAACAGCGGGCCTTAGGATCTTGTCTCTGTGTCTTTGTGCGTTCAAAATGTCAGTGAAATTTCCTGTAACTGTGCAAAGAAATGTCTGAAGTAAACTGAAGAGGAGAACAAATCAGGAGCTGTAAATCAAATTCTGTACACTGTCAAAATTACTAATTAATTCCCTTCTGTGTGTCTAAAATTTTTTTTCAAACACAAAATAAGTTTACAAAATATACACCTCAAATGTGGTTGTGGTGAATAGACTCACGCAACATCAGTCAAAAGATCCATCAACAGCACGAGGTGTGCACTGTGGCCTCACCATAGTAAATATTGACAGAGAAACACTAAATTAATAAAATATATTGTTGTGGGTTTATATCTAAATTGCTATGTTGTTATAAAATGTTTCAGGTAATATTGCAGACCTAGCATTCTTTCGCTTGAAATGACACGTCTGTGTTAAGTTTTTCATCGAATGCATCGCGTGCAGCCTCAGGCAGCAGCGAGGTGCAACCTGAAAAGTTCATTACTTTTTGCGTTTCGTAATGATGAGACTTGTTTTGACCTGTAAAATTGAAGCACTCTTAGGCTCTAACTGCACTTGGAGACTGCAAACAGTATCACAGACGATGAGGCTGAAACAACCACTGAATTTTGGTTTCACCTTAACTTGGTTAAAACCTGATTAAAGTGCTTGGAAGTGTTTTTCCTGGTACACACTTTGCAACCATACATATATACACGGGTATGAAAGTATTCCCCCAACCCTGATTTCTTTTTTTTGCATGTTTGTCACTCTTTGATGTTTCAGATCATAAAACAAATTCAAATACTAATCATTGACAACATAACTGAACACAAATGCAGTTTTTAAATGAAACTTTTTATCATTAAGGGGAAAAAAATCCAAACCTAACTGGCCCCGTGTGAAAAAGCAATTGCTGTTAAAACATAACTTAACAGAGATTAATTGAGATCGGTCATTCTGGAAAAGGTTATAAAGCCATTTCTAAAGCTTTGGGACTCTAATGAACCACATAACCATTATGCCCAAATAGCAAAAACATGGAACAGTGGTGAACCTTCCCAGGAGTGGCTGGCCAACCAAAATTACCCCAGGAAGCACACCGATGACTCATTCAAGAGGTCACAAAAGACCCTACAAAAACATCCAAAGAACTACAGGACTCACTTTCTTCAGTTAAGGTCAGTGTTCATGACTCCATCAAAGGAAAGACACTGGGCAGAAATGGCCAGCGTGGCTGAGTTTCAAGACGAAAAACAATACAGAGCAAAAAGAACATTAAGGCTTGACTCAATTTTGCAAGAATACATCCTGATGATCCCCAAGACCTTTGGGAAAATACTATGTGGTCTGATGAGACAAAAGTTTTTGCAAGGTATGTGTCCCATTACATCTGGTGTAAAAGGTACACCTCATTTCAGAAAAGTAATATCATTCTAACAGCAAAATATGGTGGTGATAACGTGATGATCTGGCACTGTTTTGCTGCTTCAGTACCTCAAAGACTTGTTGTGATAAATGGAATCATGAATTCTGCTTTTTACCAAAAAAAATCCATAATATTAATTAGGTTGATTTGGAACCAAGATTTTGCTCATTTACTAGAGTGTTTGGGGTGATGGTCTTGTTGAAACACCCATTTCAACGGCATATTCTCATCAGCATAAGGCAACATGACTTTTTCAAATATTATGCCATATGGAAACTGATCCATGATCCCTGTTACGAGATAAAAAGGCCCAACCTCAAATTAGGAGAAACATGCCCATATCATGATGCCCAAATCACCGCCATGCTTCACTATCCGCACTGTGTGCTGTGGCTTGAATTCAGAGTTTGGGGGTCGTCTCACAAACTGTCTGCGGCCCTTGGCCAAAAAAACAATTTCACTGTCACCAGTCAACAAAATGTTCCTCCATTTCTCTTTAAGCCAGTTAATGTGTTCTTTGGCAAATTGTAACCTCCTCTGCACATGCTTTTTGTTTTTACTTAATCAGGTTATTTGCATTGGACTGGTATTATTTGGAACACTCCTGTATACAGTACTTAAATTTCATTTATTTGATTGTACTTTATACAGGGAGCAGTTGTTTGAGTGCATCCGTTGAGCTGAAAAATTGTAGACTATGTCATAAATAGCCAAAATGTAATGTTTAACAGCTTCACCTTTGAGGTAAAAATGCAGTCTGTAGCGGGAAGTAGGCTCATCTTTGATTGGTTTGTACTTTTGTTTTGTTTTGTTGACATTTTGTTCCAGAATAAATAATGGAAATAGAAATATAACAATAAGTAGGCAAAGCAATTTCAGTGCAAATTGTGTATATAGCTAAAATCAAACAAATGCTGTTAAAATGTATGAATGCTGAAATGCAGAATGAATATAATAATTTAGGAATATGTTGACCAAATGTAGAAAGCTAGGATGTAGGTATAGTATATAAACTGATAATCTGACACTGTACTGAAATTATGTAAAAATGTAGAATTCCTATTGAATTATGTCAAATCAATATATAAGTAGAACTATGTTCAAATGTAAAATGGTTGTAGGATTTGTTATATATATTTTACCAGGTAATATCAATTGAGAACAGTTTTTCATTTACAATGGGTACCTGGCAAGAGGTATTGTATGTAACCATATAAGCAATGAGGGTAAAAAAAACATTGATGTAAAAAGACAACATACCTAAATACTGTATATCGAGACCAGAAAAACTCAACACTTATAACAAACAAATCAAAACTTATTGTTTATGTCGTAATACTCCGCCATTGCGACTAAGAAAGAACCAAAGAAGGAATAAAGTTGGAGTGTTTAGGAAATTTGAAAATAAAGCCAAAATATTACAGCAATAAAGTCATAACTACGACAAGAAAGGTTTCAAGACGAAGGCTAAAACAGTCGGAAAATTAAAAAAATATTCTATGTTCTTTATATTATGTTTTTTTTGTTTTTTTATGTTATGCTCATTCCTGATTCTGTCCATCCTGGTCACACCCAAATATATATACGTATCATGTCCTTTGTATAGAGGGTTATGTCAGGAAGGGCATCCGATGTAAAACTTTCGCATCAAGAACACAATTATTTGCTGTGGCGACCCCTGATGGGATAAGCAGGGATAAGCTGAAAGGAAAAGAAGACAATATGTTCTTTTTTAAAATGATGTTTGCAAATTTAACTTAACTCCTTTAACTCCAAATTTAAATTTAACTCCTCCATCCATCCTCAATTTATGCATAATTACAGACACAGTTATGCATAACATCACAACTTTGGCCAGTCCTCACATTCCAGTCCAAACAATCAAGCGCACTCCCTCACCTACTTGTTTACACGAACAGAGATGTGGATTTGTCGTTCTATTCCCGCCTGTGGAGGGGGTCCATTTGAGGCACATATTCTGACTTGAGGAGGAAAAAAACTTGTCTACACTGTGCATGGGTGAGTGCAGTATGCATTGAATGGCTCATACCCACAGGTCCACCTCCGACCATGCTGCACAGTCTTCGCAGTATTCGGTTTTACTCCTTCAATTTGGTCGGTCTGCTCATCCCTTGCAAACTCTTTATATTTTTAATTCTAAAAGCCAGTCTGACAATACCACTGAATGACTGCACTGTAAAAGTGTGGTCATAAACATCATTCATTTAGGACTGACAAAGAGTGTCAGCATGATGTGGCAAATGTCAAGTGAGACAGTAAATACCACAGAGACAGTTGTAAATATAAGTGTGGGAGTTCGTATGGCTAGTGGGATGACTGCATTCTGTCTATGCTTCGCTATGTCTGTACAATTTTTCTTGAACAATTCAGCCATCAGGAAGTGATTATAAAAAGATGTAGCCTGAAAAAAACAGTTTTGGAGGAGTTTGCCCAGTCTTTCATGGGATGGCTTGGAATTAAAAATAAAAATAATTGTGGCGCAAAAAGGCTACACCAGTAACTTTGAACATTACCTTTGAAGGTGTTTTCGTGATGATGTAGTGCGGCAATCAATAACAGACAGAATCTTACTTGGGTCACCTTCTATTTGCCCTTTTTGAACAATGAACCCCAGACAGGAAAGTGCCGAGTGGCGGAAGAAACATTTCTCAGCTTTCATGAGAAGTCTTTGCAATACAAATCGGAAAAGCATTCTTTAAGGGACAAAGAAAAAATGAGCATGTTACTCATGGGTAATGGTTTAATTTTATTTGAACATGAATGTAAATTACTTTGGCAATACATCACTTAATACAATCGACAGTTCCACAAGCAAAGCTTGTTTAATTCTACCCCCATAGGTTTTCCCTTCTTTTTCATTACATTTGTAGACTTCCTGCAGTTAGTAAGTTTAAGTGTATACGTAAGGTAATGTGACAGTGTGTTAAATAGTAATGTCCTTATCATTGCAAATAACTTGTATTGCAGTCCTGGTGAATGATAATCATAATAAATAATAGCAGTGATGAGTGGTGTATAAAAAAAGCACACAATTATAAAAAAAAAAACATTGTTGTAGTACAGACAATGTTCTCACTAGGATGAAAAGTTCCTAGTATAAGTATAAGGTGATGGTAACAAACATAGCGGTTTGAAGGTTTAGCAAATCAGCAAATTTTAATAATAGTGATTTTTGAAACAACCATGTCCTGTAGCATATTAATAATGAATGTCTTGATGAAGAAACATGGCCGTGTTCTAACTAAATACCTCTTTCAGGTTGTGCTATGACTTGAAAACCATAGTGATGTGTATGGCTTACAGAGAATGTGCAGTTGTGACGGGGGTGCAAGTGAAAGCAGACCTGAGGCTGTGACTGTTGCAGAAAGTGCTCCAACTGATAATAGATAAGACCAAAATACATAATGGATTTATGGGGAGACAAAGTGAAAAAGTGTCAACTTGGTGTGTAAGCTTTTTGGGATCTCTGAGCTTAATGACAGGTACGACTAGACCTGTGTTAGGTGTCGGGGGGGTGGGGGGAGGCTGGGAGTTAGTGCAGACCTGCCAATGTACAAATTTATTCTACTCAACATGTAATTTGACTCTTGAATATGCTTGTATGCTACACAGCTCTCTATTTTGTTGCATTTTCCTGGTTTCACCCTATGGCGTGGGTGTGGCCGGGATCCGCCACACACACGCAGGCCCGTCGGTGACGGAGATACCCGGCGGTGCCGGCCGGGGGACGTCAACAGGGTGAGTCTCGTGCCCTCCTCCAAGCCTCCCTCCACCCTTCTGGTTTCTGTGGCGGTGAAAGACGGCGTCTGGGATCCGCCTTCTGAAGGGGGGGCTAGTGCAGCCGCTGCTGGTAACTGCGCCGTGCAGCAAAACTTCACCAGTTCCACGCCCACGCAAGTTCCCGCGGGCTGCAGCCACTCCTGTCGCGCCTCCGAGGGTGCCGTCTGCTGCAGCCGCTCCTGTTGTGTCTCCCATGGTGCTGTCTGCTCCAGTTTTGCCTCGCAGGGCGCAGGCGGTTCCTGTGCGCCTCCGAGGGTACAGGCCGCTCCAGTCGCGTCTCCCTTGGCGCTGTCCGCTCCAGTCGCGTCTCCCGTGGCATGGTGCGCTCCAGTTGCACCTCCCAGGTCCCTGGTGGTTCCTGTTGCGCCTCCCAGGGAACAGGCCGCTTCAGTTGCATCTCCCATGGCGCTGTCCACTCTTGTCACGTCTCCCATGGCGCTGTCCGCTCCAGTCGCGTCTCCCATGGCGTTGTCCGCTCCAGTCGAGCCTCCCAGGGCGCTGGCGGTTCCTGTCGCGCCTCCCAGGGCGCTGTCCACTCCAGTCGCGTCTCCCATGGCGCTGTGCGCTCCAGTTGTGCCTCCCAGGGCGCCAGTCCTTACAAGGCACCTTCCCGTCCGACCCTTGGAGGGGTCGCCGTCCCGTCCGACCCTCGTAGGGGTCCCGCCGGCTACGTCGGACTCACCATCTCGGCCGATCTGCGGAGAGGTCTCGCCGGCGTCAGCTGACTTATCGTCCCAACCGGCCGCTGAAGGCGTCCTGCCACCTCCTCACTCGCTGTCCTGGCCAAACCGCGGAGGCGTGTCGCCGACTTCACCTGCGTCTCTGTCCCGGCTGACCCCAGAAGGGGTCTCGCCGGCTACGTTTGGGTCTCCGTCCTGTTCAACCCCCGGAGGGGTCCCACCAGCTTCTCCTGCATCTCCGTCCCGGTCGACCTCAGAGGGGTCTAGCTCGCTATCCTTAGGTCTCCGTCCCGGCCGACCTCCGGAGGGGTCCCACCGGCTTCACCTGCGTCTCCGTCCCGGCCGATCCCCGGAGGGGTCTCGCCGGCTACGTTTGTGTCTTTGTCTCCCGGCCGTCCCCCGGAGGGGTTCTGCCAGCGACCCACCACCTGTCCTCTTGCCGCCCTTCCCTTTTTTGTCACTTTGGACTTGGGTCTGGAATCCGTCCTTGAGGGGGGGGTATTGTCACGTTCAGTATGTTTGTTTGCGTGACAGTATGTTTTAATTTGTATTATTAGGCCTGTATTTTTGTTATTTCCTATTTTTCCTATGTTTTTCCCTGCCTTCCTAATTTGTCTTTTTTTATAACTACGTGCACCTGCTTCTCGCTCTGGTTATTTAAATTCAGGTGTGCGCACTCTTTTTTGTTGGAGCATTGTCAGTTGTTGCCTGACGTCATTTGTTTGAACTTGTCCGTTTCTTGCTGCTGTGCTCAGCAGCATTATTCTTTATTAAAAAATAATTTTCCTGACCTGGTTGGGGTCCTGCTCTCCGCATCCTCAGGGTCGTACACCATGCTGAGAAAACTTAACCGTGACAGGGACATGAAAACATTTGTGTTACCCTGGGTCGGCATGACAATAAATAACTGAGATCAACTGGACTAAACAAAACAGAACAGATCTCATTAAAACAATCATTTGCACTAGACTCCATGGAAGTATTAGCATCAATAACTTCTCCTTGCCAGGAGTGCAAACCTATGAGGTGGACACCCCTGGCACTAAAGTCGGAGGTGGTGTGTGCAATGAATGACGTCTTCACAGGAGGATGGTGATTGTTGACTTAGGCACATAAAAATATGGTGGTCCATCTGGCCGCAGTAGTGACAGAGGCTCAGGTGTGAGCGGTGTCTCCTCTCTCTCTCACCGTGAGCCAATAGAACACCACGTATGTTGTATAATTTAAAAATAATTCAACATACTTAGGATCAGTGTTTCAGATTAACCAATCAATTAATCATTTGTCCATATTGTTTCCATAAGCAATCAAAATGACGCTGCTTTGTTCTTATTTTTATTTTGTGTATTTACATATCCCTGTATAACAATGTTAGGTTAATTGGCGACTCTAAATTGTCCATAGGTATGAATGTGAGTGTGAATGTCTGTTTGTCTGTCCTGCGATTGACTGGCGACCAGTCCAGGGTGTACCCCGCCTCCCACTCAAAGTCAGCTGGGTTAGGCTCCAGGATACCCGTGACCCTAATGAGGATAAGCAGTACAGAAATTGGATGTCAGTACAGAAAATGAACAATGACACACTGTGTGTTAAATATGGCCATTTTTATTCTTTCCAACTTAAAACACACATTTGCGTAAAACAAATACATTCAAATTAGGGATGCATGAAGAAAAACTTAAGTCAATATTAATAACTTTTTATATCTCTTTTATACCTATTATTTTCAAACGTTTTATTTGACTAGTTTGTGCAGACCTGAAGGTAAATACTTAAAAAGCTAGTTTTTCACTGTACCTGATTTCAAATACTAATAATTGAAATTATAATTGAGGGACTTAGAGATAAATGTATCTGTATTGTACTGTATAGACTGAACTTAAAACTGAAACAAAATGCAACAAAATGGAGAGCTGTGAAGCATGCAAGAGTATTTCATAGTCAAATTGCATGTTGAGTATGACAAATTTGTACGTGTTGGCGGGTCTGCACTAACACATTTCTACAAAACAAACCGTTCTCAACCCTTTTTTAAACCCACAATCTGTCCCTTCATATCAAAACAATAAGATACACACGTGTGTAGGGAGATCCCATCATGCATGAGGCAACAGCTTCTAAGCTCAAGGTTACAAGGCAGAACAACTGCTTGGCGTACTTCATGGGAAGGCTTTTGTTAAGATGGGGAACAAACCGTGCTTCCGACTGGGGGCTTTAATTTGAATTCAAGCTCATTCATAGAAATGTGACAGGGGAGGACAAACAAGGTCACATATCGAGTGTTTTCTTGCGAGGATAGTAGAGCAGAAAAGAAGATTTGAATAGATGCCACCATTTCCTAAAGCAGGGCTCTCAACCACTCAGCCAATTTTCATCACTGGTCACAAACAACAGCATTGTTTCTGTGGTTCCCAGGGAGGAACACTGTACCTCCTCACCACTCAGCTCTCTTTTGGAGTTGTCCCTCCTTGTCGCGGGGTAATTACTGTAACTGTCACTTTTTTGTTCTTTCTCATCGAAGGAAGAAAATGGTAAGTCTTTTCTTTCCGCCATCTCTTCATTCTTTTTGTGGTCCCCTTCTTGACCACCCTGAGTGCACAGCGTAAACAGTGTCCACTTCAATCACGACCTAATTTTTGAGTAGATGTGGGCTCAGCCGTGGACAGGGGGCTGATAGTGAGTGTGGTTAAGTGTCTTTCATGTGTGTCTATAGATTTTTTGTAACCAGGGGGCATGACCTGAAGATGGGTTGTTATTGGGTAAGGATTGTCCCAACCGAGCCATGTCCCACACTCTTATCCAATAGACCCTATCCAAAAAGAATTACAAAACCATGCAAACACATAACAACAACGCCCACTTTTCCAGCCAGTTACTTAATCAACACACCCCCAATTTCTCCCTCCCTTTTTTCAGTGTTTTCCAAATAGTCTCAACTGTGTTTTTCTTTCCTCGCTCCAGTGCAGTATATTCATTCAGTGGCCAGTGGGGTGAGTGTTGGTGTATTAATCCATTAACTGGGGTTGATATTGCAGCAACACCAAAAGTCTGGGATGAGCCCAACTGTAACCAGCTTTAAGATGACCTCCAATTGATACACACTTCGACCGCATCCTCCTCAAAATGGCTACGTTCACACTGCAGGAAAGGACTCCCGATTCTGATTTTTTTTGTTTAAAATCCGATTTTTTGTGATTGTTCACAAAAACAAACAAATCTGTCTTGTAATGTCAACGCAATGCGCCTGGGAAGTGATGTGCATGCGCAAAAGTATGACTTTCCTCGCATTTCTGTGTGTTTACGGAAGTAAAGACTGCTGCGGTGTGTGATCACATGATGTGCGATATCACGGATTTAATTTCTGATTCGATACAAGATAAAATTCAGACTGATATCGCAAAACCAATTCAATACTATGTGAAAAATCACCTAATGTGTCTGGTAAGTTTTAAAACATCACGTACATATCTGATTTATATCTACATACGGATGAGACCTGAGTCGCATTTGAAAAAATCGAAACTGTGCTGTTTACACTGACATGAAAAAATCCAATACAGCTTGCAGATGAGGAAAAAAATCGGAATTGACCTGCAGTGTGAACATAGCCAAAAGCGCACATACATTCATCTTTCATCAAACAGTACCTATGCTGCTTTACCCATTTCTACTCTACAGGGTCCCACCAGGATAAATCACACTGAGGACCCTTGAGTCCCTTCAGAAAAAGTCAAATTTAAAAAATCGAATTTATTTTTGGTTTGGTACTGCAGGATTGGGTCTCTGCTTTTGCGGATATGTTGTCCTGTTGGCTTCATCTGGCCATAATCTTCATCTCTCACTGGACTGGTTTGCAGACACGTGTGAAGTGGTCTGGATGAGAATTAGCACCTCAAGACTATGGTTTTTGCCATGGAAAGAATGGAGTGCCATGTCCAGGTCAGGGATGACATCCTGTCCCCAAGTGGAGAAGTTCAAGTACATTGGGATCTTGTTTACAAGTGAGGGAAGGATGGTTCACACGAGCAAGATTGACAGGTGAATTGGTGCAATGTCTACAGTGATGCTGACTCTGCATTGGTCTGTTGTGGCGAAGAGGGAGCTGAGCCGAAAGGCAAAGCTCTCAGTTTACCGGTTGGTCTGCATCATACCTTCACCTAAGGTCTTTGGGTAGTGACATCCATGTAAGTTTTTGCTAGTTGTTTGCATAGATTTGCATTCAAACACACAATATGCCTCAGTTTTTGTGTCTTGCTGCTCATATTCATCTCAAATTATGCAGCAATGTTCTTGCACTCACTCTCATCTTCCTCCTTCCCGTTCTTTTCCGTACTGTTGTGATGTGTGTGTATCCCCTGCTTACCCCTTCTGCTCGGTGTCAACACATTTGGGATTAAGATTAAGATATGCCTTTATTAGTCCTGCAAAGGGAAATTCAAGGTTTACAGCAGTAAAAGTACAATAGCACACAAGAGCAGAGTACGAAAGTACACAAGAGCAGTGTAGGTATAGAAGTATGGTAGTATTGTATGGTAGTTATACGGCTATTGTACAGTTTATTGTACAGTTATTGCATGGGATTTGGAGAAATAACATGCATTTTTAACTGATAAACAGATTTTTTTTTTAAACATTCACTTCAAAAATTCCTCTCTAAGAGTTGGATTGTTCTCAAACTAGCAAAGGCAGGTAGTTGTGAATGTAACTGTAATGATGTTGAGGCGGAAGCCGTGTAGGAATCCATTTGCAGAAGTTTAGTAAACACCAATCTTAGACGTAGGGCAGAGATCGTAAACGTGGTCACAGGCAAGAAGGTCAAAACACAAGTAATCAGTCCAAACAATCCAAAAGGCAAAGATCGAGAAACAGGCGAGAAGTCATACACGTGGTCAATCAGAAGAAATGCAAACAAACGCTCGGTAAGGCAGTAGAACTGGCAACTTCTGTTTGGGCCATGCTTAAATGGCTGCCAAACAGGAAGTGGGTGCAGAGGGCCGGAGGGAGTGGTACCAGTCAAAATTCAGGTGAGGGCTCCCTCTGCTGGCGTGGTGCTACAATAACAAAGTGAAGAATACTGAGGTTTTCAAGACCCTTACTTTGGCCCAGCTTCCAACGTGTGGTTCAATTAGAGATTAAAATGTCACAACAGATATAACCTTCAATGATGTTCAAATTGCACTTTAGCCCAATAATATGCTCCTAATGGCTATACATGGAATTTGTTTGGGCCGTGGAGTCTGCATGTCTGCAGTGGATGTCTAACTTTTAATGTCAGAGAGTCCGTGCACTTTTAAAATGTCTAAAAGGACACAATCCAATCTCAGTGTCCTAAAAGGGTTAAGACTTCAGGACTTTGAAGGTACACAAAAAGATTGTTAGTGCTTTTAACAAGGAATGTTGCAAGTTGCTATTGCCTATGTTTTGCTTATGAATACATTTATGTTTGTAAAGGTGGAGTTACTGGCAGGAAATTCAAAACAATGAGTTGAAAAACATTAAAAATGCGCTACACCGCGGGAAACTACGAGGCCGGAAGGTTTATTTGTTCCTATTTTATAATAGGTGACCTATTTCACACCGCACATAGACATCTAATCTACTGTAACAATGAACTCACAGTGGTTTTTCTTCATCAATGTTGGTGAAATTGCTACAAGACAATAAATTTTTCATATCATATACATATCCAGGGGTAGTTTTCATTGTAGCAAGGGACTTAAAACAGGCAAATATAGAAACTGTTTCCTCACCATCTGTATGTGGATTTTGCAACAATAGGAAATAACACACCCGACCTGCCTTATAGCAGCATCAAAGAGGCATTCAAAGTTGCACCCCACCCCCGTATTGGCTCCTAAAACCATCTCTGATGCTAATTCCTGCATACAAGCTGCTGATCAGGTCAAAACTCAGTGAGAAGCAATTGAGGGTTTGGCCTGTCATAGCTGTAGAAGCATTACAAGACTGCTTTGAGTGCACGAACTGGGACATGTTCAAGGCAGCTGCAACAGTTAATTATCTCACACAGGTGGAGGAGTATGCTGCATGTGTCTGCATATACTGTATTCATGACACTGTCCTTAAAAGCATCCATACATGAACCAACAAGAAGGTTGAACAAGAATGCCCACTACTATTTGCCCTGTTGACCCGTGACTGCTGTGCTAGGTCCACAACAAACCGCAATGTGTTTGCAGATGACACGACGGTAGTGGAACTTATCCAGGATGACAACAACCTGGCCTACTTGTGTAAAATCAACAACCTGGTCCTGAATACGGACAAAACCAAATAAATCATCAACATCAAGAAGAGGCACTCCAGTCATACAGTACGAGTTTGGCAGCACGACCAGGTTTCTTGGGGTGAAAATAACAGACATCCTGACCTAGGGAATTACTTATGAAGCTTGCATACCCACAACATGGGATTGAAAAGTTGTGTACACCGTTTTTCATACAAACTATGCTACCTATAAAAACACAACCTGACATGAGAATGTGTGCACCGGTATGCAACCTTTGTATGGAATAAAAGGAGTACCAAAATAAAGAGGAAATACATGTGGAAATATAAAGAGAATCAATAATACAAAAATACAATGGAACCTCAAGATACAAAATTAATTTGTTCCAGAGGGGCTTTCATGTCTTGGAATTTTCATATTATGAGACAAAACATATAAATGGTAATTTGTTCCAGGCATCTTCAAACAGTCATATAAAGTAGGGCATTTGATCACGATTAATCACAATTTGTTCAAAGTCAACTTACAATCACATTTAATCGCAAGTACTTTACTTGTAGTTGCCATATTTTTACACACTATTTGTAAATATGCTATTATTGTTTATCTCATATTCTCTTTATCACATATTTACTTTCTATTATATTATATTTATCTATCTCTCTATCTATATAATATAGATATAGATATTGGTCCTTTTGGCCTCTGGCCCTTTATCACCGATTCTGTTCATAATCTTCATGGACAGAATTTCTAGTCGCTGTCAAGGTGTTGAGGGAGTCCAGCTTGGTGAGCTTAGGATCTTGTCTCTGCTATTTGCAGGCGATGTGGTCCTTATGGCCTTTTCAGACTGTGACCTTCAGCATTTACTGGAGCAGTTTGAAGCTGAGTGTGAAACTTCTGGGATGAGACTCAGCACCTCCAAATCCGAGGCCATGGTTCTCAGTCGGAAACGGGTGGACTGTACCCTCCGGGTTGGGAGTGAGGTATTGCCTCAGGTGGAGGAGTTCAAGTATCTCGGGTTCTTGTTCACCTCTGCCATCCGGGAGGATCTTAGAGTAGAGCCGTTGCTCCTTCACATCGAGAGGAGCCAGTTGAGCCAGTTGAGCCTAGAGCTGAGCAGGAGAAGGCCTAGGAAAGACCTAGGACACGCTGGAGGGACTACGTCTCACAGCTGGCCTGGCAACGCCTTGGTGTCCTCCCGGTGGAGCTGGAAGAGGTTGCCAGAGACCAGGAAGTCTGAACTTCCCTACTGAGACTGCTGCCCCGTGACTCGAACCCGGATAAGCGGAAGAAATTGGAATGGAATAGATTTCTATGTAGATAATATAATTGTTTTATTTATAATGAATTGCATTTTTTATTTTAAAAGTGTTTTGTGTTTTTCTTTTACAATTGAGCTACTTTAAACAAGCAATTTCCCTTGTAAAGTCTGTCTAAGTCTAAGTTTAAATTAGATTTTTTTTCCTGTCGTAGTTTTGCACAATCCCTACTACATAAGATAAATTAAATGGCTATAATGTGCGTACGATCGCTATAATGCTAATGTCAATGATATTATGTGTCATGTCATTAGCTAGCGGCCCAAATAGCTCTCATCAGCTCTGCCGGTAAGTAGCAGCTCCTAGCCTAACTATTAGCTAGCAGTTCAAGACAAAACGAGAGACGGCTCGCATCTAAAACACTTGTTAGTCACGACCCTTTACGCCAACGTACCGCTGTACTGTATAAATGACAAAACAATACCTGCAGTGCGCCAGTAACTTCTCACTTCTCACAGGACAAGAGCCAGTTAAAGGACACTTCTGTTAATGCTTCGTTACCGAACTACAGTAGTATAAAGCGTCAATATTGTACCCACCTGAAAGAAATATTACGTTCATTGATGACAACATAATCATTTACATGTGCATGAATATTTAAAAAACAGGAAAAAAATAAAAGGAATGAAAAATCATAACAAATGATTATGAATAATAACACTCTACCTTTCGGGTCGAGCGAAGGGAGCTTGACGGCTGAGGAGGAGCCGACTAACAGAGTTTTGACAGATGGCAGAAATCATACGTAAGTTTAAGAACTGTCAATGAATACAGTACATTACATACTAAACTTTACACTATGATTTTTTTATTTTAATTTCTAACAGCTGTGAGACATAGTCCCTCCAGCGTGTCCTAGGTCTTCCCGGGGGCCTTCTCCCGACTGGCCATGCCCGAAACACCCCACCAGGAAGCCCAGGAGGCATCCGGACTAGATGCCCGAGCCACCTCAACTGGCTCCTTTCGATGTGAAGGAGCAGCGACTCTACTCTGAGCTCCTCCCAGATGGCTGAGCTCCTCACCCTATCTCTTAGGGTGAGTCCAGCCACCCTTCGGAGGAAACACATTTCCGCCGCTTGTATCCACGATCTCATTCTTTCTGTCATGACCCATAACTCATGACCATAGGTGAGGGTGGGAACGTAGATCAATCGGTAAACAGAGAGCTTTGCATTCCGGCTCAGCTCTCTCTTCACCACGATGGTCCGGTACAGAGACCGCATTACTGCAGAAGCTGCACCTATCCGTCTGTTGACCTTCCACTCCAACCATCCTTCACTCGTGAACAAAACCCCGAGATACTTGAACTCCTTCAAGTGGGGCAAGACCTCAGTCCCAACCCCTGAGGGTACAGTCCACCCGTTTTTGACTGAGAACCATGGCCTCGGATTTGGCGGTCTCATCCCAGATGTTTCACACTCACTTGCAAACTGCTCCGGTAAAGGCTGAAGGTCACAGCCTGATGAAGCCTTTAGGACCCCATCGTCCGCAATCAGCTGAGATGAGATCCTAAGGTCACCAAGCTGAACTCTCTCAACTCCTTCACTGTGCCTAGAAATTCTGTCCATGAAGGTTAATTCTGTCCGTGTGGCTACCCACTCAGCCGCACGATGGTTGAGTGGGTAGCACGTTGGCCTCACAGTCAGGAGGTTCAGGGTTCGAATCTCCGTTGGGCATCTCTGTGTGGAGTTTGCATGTTCTCCCCATGCGTGCGTGGGTTTTCTCCGGGTACTCCCGTTTCCTCCCACATTCCAAAAACATGCATTTTAGGTTAATTGGCGACTCTAAATAGGTGTGAGTGTGAATTTTTGTTTGTCTATATGTGCCCTGCGATTGACTGGCGACCAGTCCAGGGTGTACCCCGCCTCCCGCCCAGAGTCAGCTGGGATAGGCTCCAGCATACCTGCGACCCTAATGAGGATAAGCGGCATAGAAAATGGATGGATGGATGGTTATGAACCGAAACGGTGACAAAGGGCACCTTGGTGGAGGCGTATGCGCTAAATGGCTGTTGGGAGTGCCCAGTCTTCTTGGGGTCTATCAGAGGGTCAGAGGCTGGAAAGCACCCCAGCTGGTGACTCCATAGTTCAACGCCCATGTGGGCAATGACAGCCAGCTTCAGGACTGTTTTGGAAATACAAATTGGACTGTCTTTGATCACCTGGAACTAAATGAACACACTGAGACTGTCTTATTTTACATTACGACGTGCACTGACAATGTTATTGTGAATAAACAGATCATGGTGTTGAAAAATGAGAAACGAAAGGAGGTGCGGTCACTTCTGAGTGCCCGAGACTCTGCATTTAAAGCTGGGAACTGTGTCCTGTATGCTGTAGCCAGGGCTAATTTGAGAAGGGGGATCATCCCTCAGGGCAATCCATCTGAGAGAATGAACGCTCGTTGGCGGAGAAATTAAACATCTTTTTTATCTGCTTTGAGGCGGAGAGGTCACACCCAGCTCCTCCGACTATACAGCCCTCCAGCATCCGCCCATTGCAGCTGCAGGAGCATGAAGTGAGAGGCGTCCTGAAAGCTGTAAATCCACACAAAGCCACAGGACCGGACGGTGTACAAGGGAAAGTGCTGAAGGCCTGTGCAGACTAGTTCAGTGAACAATCTGTTGCTAAACACAACCAAGACCAAAGAGATGTTAATGGACTGGAGGAGGAAGATAGTAGACCTCGTCCCACTACAGATAGATGGTGTCTGTGTGGAAAGGGTCTCCTCTTTCAGGTGCCTTGGTGTGCATGTAGCGGATGACCTCAGACTGCACAACAACACAGCTGCAGTGGTCAGCAAAGCGCAGCAGAGGCTACACTTCCTGAGATTGCTGAACAAATGCCATCTGGAGGTGAATCTGAGGTCAAAGCGTGCTGGCATACAGCATTATAGTATGGTGTGCCGGCTGCACGGGCAAGGACAGAAAAGCCCTGCAGGGTGTGATAAAGTTGCCACAAAAAATCATTGGCTGCCCCCTACACTCCCTGGAGGACATCGCAGACTCAAGGGGGTTAAACAGGGCAAGGAGGATCCTGTATGATCCATCCCACCCTGGCAGGAACCTCTTAAACTCTCTGCCCTCTGGCAGGAGATGCAGGGTCTTGAAGAGCTGAACAAACCGACTCAGAGACACTTTATATTCTTGGGCAATAAAGCTCCTGAACAGCAACCTTCGCGCCACAATCTTATTTGACTCTTAAGACAGTCTCTTAGATTTTTAGCACTTTTATACTTTTATAGTTTTAGTGTAATATTTATTTATTGTGAATTTTTTTTATTTTGTATTTTATTCTTTGCACTAAGTGGGGAAGGGGGTTTCTGCTTAAATTTTGTTGTAACAGGTGTACAATGACAATAAAGTATATTCTATTCTTCCTACTCCTTTTGGAAATGAGGAACTCTCGATTGTATTAAGTGATGTATTCCAATGTAATTTACATGCTTTTTCAAATAAAATTAAACCATAACCATGAGCTTATACTTATCTAAAATGTGGTATCAATTAGGACAAATGTTGAAACATGGTCACTAAAAATGCAAATGTTGGCATTGATATGTGTTAGCTTTTTTTTTCTTCTTGCCTTGGTTGGCTCTGCTCCAATCCTACAGATGGCAGTGGATGTCCTGTCACTAAATCTTTGTAATGCAACTACAGAGTCTTCCGAATATGACACTTTTTCCAGTATTTCATCCTACATTCCACGGAAGAGCGCTTTTTCATCCTCGTCATCTTGTATCCAATGCAATCAAGGCTCTTTAAATATGGACGATGCATTCATTAGTCACTTTGCATTATCCTTTTCTGGTACTTATACCATATACCTTTTAAGCGGATGCATGGAAAGGGCATAACTTGAGGCGCAGTTGGGTTCGCCATTTTTCCTGAAGGTGGAATCTATGAACCACAAAATGTATGAATGTGTGTATGCGCCACTTTTTTTAGATCTGAATATTTTTTGTTTGAAAGCATGTTTTGGGTTTTCCTTTGTACTCAGACTTTTAGTCCATTTTTTTACACACATTGAGGACTCTGGTTACACCAGAGCTCTTTTAAAGAAAGCTCAGCAGCACATGCTTTTTCTGTGCTTGATGGGAAGAGGACATCTCCCCTCTCCAATCCTCACCACCTTCTACAGAGAGTATAATAACCAACCGCATCTAAAGTACAGTATGTATGGTCAAGACCCTATAAGGTTTTTGACTGAACATCCCTGCAGAGGTTGGTAAAGACAGTGGAGAAAGTCATCGGGACTTAAATCCTTGATTTACATCACATCAAGGAAATTGCAAACAAAAAAAAACACTGCTTGTCCATAATTAGTATTAAAAAGGTTACTGTACAATGAGAACATATTAAGCAAACGTGTGCGCACATATAAAAGAATATGATCGTTCTTCTTGAGCACTAGAGTTCCACCCTGCCTCCAGGCTCTTTTGTAACACTTCAACAACTTTCCCTTTTTTGGCTCATTGTTTTTGTCTAAAGCTTTTTGTATTGTCAATATGTTAAATTTGTAGTTGCAGGCAGAAGGTGACATAAACTCATCATGGTTTTGTTTTGGGTTTTCTCTAATTGAAACCGGGTCAGAATTATAATAAATTAGAATATAGTGAAAAAGTTTATGTATCTTAGCAATTCTAAATAGTGAAACTCATATCAATGCATTGAACATAGACCAATATATTCCAAGCGTTTATTTTTTTTAAGGTTGATGATTGTAACTGACCGCTAATGAAAACACCAATCTCAATATCTCAAAAAATTACAATATTGTGAATAGGTTCAATTTTGGAGACACCTAGTCCCATTCTTTCCCGTGGTTACACCTGGAGTCAGTGCTTCAAGAGCCACCACGCACAGACATATGCAAGAAAAGGATTTCAGTTTATGTCTAGCCACCCAAAAGACAGTGTCAGAACCATCTCAAATGAGCAAGGATAAAAAGGACCAGACTGTTGTGGAGTGATCCAAGGTTATGTTCTTTGATGAAAGTAAATTTTGCCAATCCTTTTGGAAATCAAGGTCCCAGACTCTGGAGGAAGACAGGCGAGGAACTTAATCCACATTGCTTGTGGTCCAGTGTAAAGTTTCCACAGCCAGTGATGGTTTGGGTCGCCATGTCATCTGCTGGTGTTGGTCGACTGTGTTTTCTGAGGTCCAAGGTCAGTGTAACTGTCTAGGAAGTTTTAGAGCACTTCATGCCTCCCGCTGCTGACCAACTTTATGGAGATGTGTTAGGATCCGTTTGTTCAGTTTCTTTATTGATTGTCACCTTTTGACCTTTTGTGTTGTTCCTTTTAGATCACTTCACTCCCTGAGTGGCCGGTGTTACGAGGCGCACCTGCATCCACTCTGCCATCAAGGGCTTTTAAGCTGCCTGGCTGCAGGAGGAGGACATGGGATCGTTGCTTCTAACCTGTATGCTGCCTTGCAAACCCCTGCTTCGTGTGTTCTGGTACCAATTCTAGTTTTGCCTGTTTCCATGTCCTTCTGGCTCCTTGTGACGCCGTCTTGCTCACCTGTGAGTTTCGTGTTTTTGGCGTTGTGTCTAACTACTTGTTTTTGTGGTTGATTTTTCCACGGTGCCCTTACTTTAGCTCCCTTAGTTGCACCGGTCATTCTTAGTATTTTGACTCTGAGAATTTTTGCACCCATCGGCTAATTGTTTCTGGAGATTCACCCATTAAAGACCTAATTATTTGAACTGATTTTCTGTTTGGCTCTGCTTGTGCGGATCTCAACCTAACTGCGCTAAACAGAACGATCCCACCATGGAAACCGATTCCGCAGAGTCCGACCCAGTGCATGTGGCCCTCAAAGCCCATGGAAATATGATTAGTGAACATCGTCTGGCCATTAGGGACATGTCCATCTCCAGTAACGTGGACCGGCTCGTCAGCAATAGGACAAGCGCAACCTTGCCGGCACCCGTCGACAACATGGCCACTCCCCTCCAGCTGCATTCCTCCGCCCATGGCATAAAGGAGCCTGTCATTCCTCACCCATCAAGATATGCTGGAGACCGTGGGAGGTGCAAGCAGTTCATTCACCAATGTCAACTGGTGTTTGACCAACAACCATTCACCTACCCTAACCGCCGGGCTAGAGTGGCGGTATTAGAAAGCCGTCCAGAGTTACGGGACACTTCCTGCGGGTTCATAGCAGAGTTCTGTAAGGTGTTTGATCACCGTTTGAGAAGGCGCCAGGCAGCCAGTTGCCTATTGGCTTTATGCCAGGATATGGCCGCCGTAGTAGACCACTCGATACATTTCCGCATCCTGGCAGTGGAGAGTGGCTGGGATGCTACACCCCTCTGTGACATTTTTTTAGCCAGCTTAATTTCGGCAATAAAGGGCGAGCTGGTAGCAAGAGATGAGACTGAGTCGCTGGAGCAGCTGATCTCCCTTGCCATTAAGCTGGACGATCGCATCAACAGGCCCAACGTGGAGCACAATGTGGAGCGACGTAGCCTTCGTGGGAACCCGCCATCATCTTCTTCCATGTCCATGCTGCAACCAGCAGCACCAGGCGGGGTCCACGTTGCAACGGCTCCTATTCCAACCGGCATGGAGGAACCCATGCAGCTTGGAGGTGGTTGGCTCACTTCCGCCAAACAGACAAGCCTGTTGCGCTGTCATCTCTGTCTGTACTGTGGACTGGCGGGTTATGTTGTCTCCAAGTGTCCTACTCGACCTACTGGCTGGATGGCAAACTACCCCCGGAGGAACCCTCACCATGGGCCAGTCTGCCACCGAGGCTTCAAGTCGCTTCCAAATACAAGATACACTAGCCTGGGAGGGGAACTGCTTGGACATTAGTGCTCTTTTTGACTCTGGGGCATATGACTGTTTCTTGGACTCCAGTTTTGTTGACTTGCATAACATTCCTGTGTTTTGCCTCAAGAAGGCCAAAGTTGTTCGTTCGCTGGATGGCCGCATTCTGGCTCATGTAACCCACCAAACTGAGACACTTATCCTTAGAGCTTCTGGTAATCCTTCTGAGAAGATAAGATTTTTTGTAGTGCCTTCTCGTTCTGCACCTCTAGTGTTAGGCCTCATTGGGCTAGACTGGCTATTACTAATTGGAGCCAGTACTGTCATTTTCACTGCTTCTGTTCTGCGTCTGTTCAGGTATCCGGCGCTCTACCTCCCGGACACATTCGTTCTTCCTCCTCATCGTTAGGCGTTAGGCTGGGTTTTTTTTGTTGAAAAGATGGATGGTTCAATAAGACCGTTGATTGCATTGATTACCGGGCGCTTAATGACATAACTGTCAAAAATATATACCCACTCCTACTTATTGACTCCGCGTTCTCCTCGCTTCACTCCTCTGTTATTTTTTCTAAATTGGATCTTAGGAATGCGTATTACTTAGTCAGGATTAGGGAAGGGGATCAGTGGAAGACGGAATTTTGATGGGGCATTTTGAGTACCTGGTTATGCGTTCCGGCCTTACAAATGCGCCTGCAGTATTTCAGAGTTTGGTCAACGATATGTTAAGTCATTTTGTGTTCGTGTACCTGGACGACATCCTAATTTTCTTCCCTTCCCTTCATGAGCATATACACCATGTCAGGCTCGTGCTTCAACGACTCCTTGAGAACCGATTGTTTGTTAAGGCAGAGAAATGTGCGCTTCATTTCGGTTCTGTGACTTTTCTGGGGTTCATGGTGGAGAAAGGGTGACTCAAGGCAGACCTGGCTAAGATACAGGCCGTGGTCGATTGGCCCACTCCTATAACAAGATAGCATTTGCAGAGGTTTCTGTGCTTCGCGAATTTCTACCGTAGGTTTATTCGCAATTTTAGTCGAGTCGCAGAATCTCTTACTAAGCTGACATCTAAGATCTCATTTGAATGGACCCGGGGGGTAGATATTGCTTTTGCCAAACTAAAATCGTTATTTGTTACGTCCGACGTCCTCACCCACCCTGACCCCTCTCGTCAGTTTATTGTGGAGGTGGATGCCTCGGAATCCGGGGTGGGGGCCGTCCTCTCACAACATTCTCCTTCCGACCATTGACTCCGCCCCTGTGCTTTCTTTTCACGCCGTCTCTCTCAGGCTGAGTGAAATTATGATATAGGCAATAGGGACCTCCTGGGTGTCGTCCTAGCCTTACAGGAGTGGAGACACTGGCTAGAGGGCGCTGCTTACCCCTTCACTGTATTTACAGACCATAAGAACCTAGCCTACCTTCGTTCCGCCCGACGACTCAACCCCCGCCAGGCATGGTGGTCGCTATTTCTGGCCAGGTTAAATTTTACCATCACATACCACCCTGGCTCTCGCAACAGCAAACCGGATGCCTTCTCTAGACTTTTTTCCCCTTCCTCAGAGTTTTCGGAGGCCGAGACCATCCTCCCACGGACCGGGATTCTGGCTGCTCTGCAGTGGGAAGTGGAGAGGCGAGTGGCCGATGCTGCAGGGGATTTCACACCCCCAGCGAAATGCCCACCTGGCTTGTTGTACGTCACCCCAGCGATGCGTTTCAAGGTTCTGAGCTGGGCACACAGTTCCAGGTTGGCTTGTCATCCGGGTCTTCGCCGCACTCTGTTTCTGCTGGGTCAGCGGTTTTGGTGGCCTTCCTGCCGGCTGGATGCTAAGCAGTTTGTGGCGGCCTCCACGATGTGTGCACGCAACAAGGCTTCCCATCAGGCTCCAGCAGGTCTTCTCCGACCACTGCCATTACCTCTCCGCCTTTGGTCTCATATATCAGTGGATTTTGTGTGTGGACTGCCTCCTTCGGACAAAAACACTGCTATTCTCACTATTGTCTCTCAGTCTTCCGCCTTTCCTTCCCTGGAATCATTTGTAACTGTTCCCTCAATGCTCCACCACCTGCGCCGGGTCGGTCCTGCCTGGCGCAACACCAGAGCAGCCCTTAGACGCACTTCTGAACGGAACCAACGCTCAGGTAATTGCCAAATTAGATGCACATTACACAGAACAGGCAGACACAAACTGGATGATTGGATTTGAATCTTTATTTGGGCATCTCTGTGTGGAGATTGCATGTTCTCCCTGTGCATGCGTGGGTGGGTTTTCTGGGTTAAGTATTCGTGATAGGTTTTTTGGAGACTCTAAATTGTCCATCAATATGAAAGTGAGTGTGAATGATTGTTTGTCTGTAGTTTACTTGTGATTGGCAGACGACTAGCCCGTGGTGTACCTCGTCTCCCTCTCCAAATCAGCTTGAATGGTCTGCAGCATACGTACTGTACCCCCGCAACCCTACTGAATACAAGCAGCATAGATGGATGGTTGAACTCAAAGATCTTAAACTATGTACAAAAAGCCTATTTCTGTCAAATATTGTTCACAAATCTGTCTATATCTGTGTTAGTGAGCATTCATAATTCTCCACCCCACGTGTATGGCATAGTAAGATGCTGATTAGACAGCATGATTATTGCATTAGATTAGCCACAATAAAAGGCCTTTCCAAAATGTGCTGTTTAACTTTGTTGAGGAGATGCATAGGTAGGGTGGGTATCCGAAAGACAGAATCGTTGATATTGAGAAACAAAAGTATGAGTCCCGTATCGAGTTGAAAAGGGACACACTTTGATGATGTGCATATCAATGGAATTCATGAATGACAGGGCACTTTTATAGCAAATTTATTCCTACCCCTTTCAGGTTGGGAGAATTAAAAAAAAAAAGACTAAACTATTTTCATTCTTGGTGCTGTGATGATGCACGCTTCTCCCTTTTGTAGTAAAAGTCAGTCCCTGCCAGGATAACGAGAGGCAGCGCATCAGGTACAAATGTTGTGGCGACCTCTAAAGGAAAGACATATTTCATGATTGAATTTAACAGTTTCGCTCTATCATGGTTTTCCAAAAATATATTAATTACTAATGGTGGCCTGTGACCCTAATGAGGATAAGCGGTATAGAAAATGGATGGATAAATGATGGTGTTTTATGCCCTCCACCCAGTCATTGTCATTGTGTCACTGGGCAAGACACCAAGCTTGCCTCCAATGCTGCCCACTTCAGTGTAGAAATGTGAATGAATGTTTGGTGGTGGTTGGAGAAGCGGAAGTTGCAAACCGGATTGCAAAGCTTTCATCAGACTACCGCAGGGAAGCTGTGGCTACAAATGTAAATTACCACCACCAGCGTGTGACTGAAGAGTGAATGAATAATGGGTTGACTTCACTGTGAAGTGGTTTGGGTTCCTTGAAAAGCACAATAAAATCTAATCCATAATAATCCTAATAATCATAATAAATGAAGTAAATTTCAAAGACATTCAAAAGATGCACTGAAACACATTGAGTCTTAAATGGCTTATATGCTTTTATTTTGTCTTCTATATTGCGTAATACATTGTAAAGATGACTTTAGGGGTGTTATTTCATGTCTACCGGGCTCTAATGTTAAAAATGTATTTAGAATGTGATAAACAGCTTTTCAATGTTCTTACTGCAAAAAGATTCCATTTATAAATAAGGAATTCTACTGCCTAATTCACTTATCACGGTCGGACCTGGAACCAATTGATCGTGATAAATGAGGCATTACTGTTTATTTATTTATTTCAAAATAAAACACGACCAAACTATTTAGGAGAGGGAGGGCTTAAGCAGTGGAGGCCACTTGGTGCGAGGTGCAGTGGTGGCCACCATTGGTCACTCTCCGGCCACCACTATGGCTGGGGAACAAAACGTTCACTGCAGCACACTTTTTGCGGGAGGAGAGTGGAAGTGCTTTCATTAATACCGCGTCTCGAATGAACTGGATGCGGTGTGATGCTGAGTGTGATTGAGAGGAGGTTTTCAAAGCCAAACTGTACAGTAATGCTTGGCATTGAAGACCTAAACCTCAAAAGAAACACATTCTGATTTGTCACATGAGCTACATCAGTTCAAGAGGATACTGGATAGGCATTGAAAAGCCCACAAAGATATTGGATGTGACAAAATTCCTTGAGTGATGTTGTGAGGTTTTTCATGACTTGCTCAGGCTGTATAAAATTTGTGTCACAAGCCCTGTGAGCACAGCTTCATGTGAGAGAAGTTTTTCTGCACTTAAACTGATTAAGATGTATTTGACAAGCACAATGCGTTACAGCATTACTTGGGTGTACCAAAAGTTGAGGTACGAAGCGCAAAATCACAAAACTTCGATGACTTTGTTAATCACTTTTCCCACTCTAACCACAGAATACATCTTTTATAGGATTATGGCTTACCATTATCATTTGCTAATTTGTAATGGTGAATGTCAGCCTATGTTGGTGGCCCTGAAAGACATGCATAGCCAGGGCAGGTACTCACTCACACACAAAGAAAGAATGAAAATATGGATTAATTTGTGTTGCTATTTTACCTCTGCCCAAAGTAAACTGGATTTCATAGCTTTTGTTGTGAACTCCATGAGAATTTCTTTGTTTATGCTGATTGATTTATACATCCCCTCCGTGAATCACCACCTTACCGCGGTGGAGGGGTTTGAGTGCCCGAGTGATCCTAGGAGCTATGTTGTCGGGGGCTTTATGCCCCTGGTAGGGTCTCCCAAGGCAAACAGGTTCTAGGTGACGAGCCAGATTCAGAAGACCCATATGAAGAGAAACATTAGTAGTGACCGCACCTCGCCCGGACGTGGGATACCGGGGCCTCACCCTGGAGCCAGGCCTGGGGGAGGGGCTCGCAGGCGACCGCCTGGTGGTCAGGTCTTCACCCGTGGGACCTGGCCGGGCCTAGCCCGAAGAAGCCGCACGGGAACTCCCCCCCGCAGACCCACCACCTGCAGGGGCAAGCATAAGGGTCCGGTGCTGTGTGATTTGGGCAGTGGTCGAGGGCGGGTGTCCGGGCGACCTGGGCTTCGGCGACCAAATCTGGTTCTTGGGACATGGAATGTCACTTCTCTGGTGGGGAAGGAGCCCGAGCTTGTGGAAGAGGCGGAGAGATTCCGACTAGATATAGTCGGACTCACCTCAACCCACAGTTTAGGCTCTGGAACCAAACTCCTTGAGAGGGGCTGGACCTTGTTCTTCTCTGGAGTTGCCGCTGGGGAGAGGCGGCGAGCTGGTGTGGGCTTATTGTTAGCCCCCCGGCTTGGTGCCTCTGTGTTGGAGTCATCCCCAGTAAACGAGAGGGTCACTTCCCTACGCCTTAGGGCTGGGGAAAGGGTCCTGACTGTGGTTTGTGCCTATGCGCCGAACGGCAGTTCAGAGTACCCAGCCTTCTTGGAGTCTATCAGAGGGGTGCTGGAGAGCACCCCAGCTGGTGACTCCATAGTTCTACTGGGAGACTTCAACGCCCATGTGGGCAATGACAGTGTGACTTGGAGGGGCGTGGTTGGGAGGAACGGCCTCCCTGACCTGAACCCGTGCGGTGTGTTGTTGCTGGACTTCTGTGCGAATTACAGTTTGTCCATAACGAACACCATGTTCGAACATAAGGATGCCCATAAGTGCACTTGGCACCAGGACACCCTAGGTCGCAGGTCTATGATCGACTTTGTGGTCGTATCATCAGACCTGCGTCCGTATGTTCTGGACACGCGGGTGAAGAGAGGGGCTGAGCTGTCAACTGACCACCACCTGGTGATGAGTTGGATTAGATGGCGGGGAAGGATGCCGGACAGACCTGGCAGACCCAAACGCGTAGTGAGGGTGTGCTGGGAACGTCTGGCAGAATCTCCCGTTCGTCGAGTCTTCAACTCTCATCTCCGGCAGAGCTTCGCCTGCATCTCGAGGGAGGACCGGGATATTGAGTCCGAATGGGCCGTATTCCGTGCCTCTATTGCTGAGGCAGCCAGTTGTGGTTGCGGCCGCAAGGTGGTCGGTGCCAGTCGTGGTGGCAAGCCCCGAACCCGATGGTGGACACCGGGGGTTAGGGCTGCCGTCAAGCTGAAAAAGGAGTCCTATCGAGCATGGATGGCTTGCGGGACTCCCGAAGCAGCTGACAGGTACCGGCAGGCCAAGCGGCACGCGGCTTCGGCGGTGGTCGAGGCAAAAACTCGGGTGTGGGAGGAGTTCGGTGAGGCTATGGAGCACGACTTTCGGTCGGCCTCGAAGAGGTTCTGGCAAACCGTCCGACACCTCAGAAAGGGGAAGCAGCCCCCAGTTCACACTGTTTACAGTGCGGACGGGGGCTTGCTGACCACGACTGTGGATATAGTTGGTCGGTGGAAGGAATACTTCGAGGCCCTTCTCAATCCCACTGACATGCCTTCCATAGAGGAAGCAGAGTCTGAGGATACGTACGTGGACAGTTCTATCACCGTGGCTGAGGTAATTGGGGTAGTCAAATCACTCCCCAGTGGCAAGGCTCCGGGGGTAGACGAGTTCCGCTCAGAATTTCTCAAGGCTCTGGATGTTGGAGGACTGTGTTGGTTGACACGCCTCTACAACATTGCATGGAAGTCAGGAACAGTACCTCTGGACTGGCAGACCGGGGTGGTGGTCCCCATTTTTAAAAAGGGTGACCGGAGGGTGTGTTCCAACTATAGGGGGATCACACTCCTCAGCCTTCCTGGGAAAGTCTACTCCAGGGTGCTGGAGAGAAGGGTACGACCGTTAGTCGAACCTCGGTTAGAGGAGCTGCAATGTGGTTTTCGTCCCGGTCGCGGAACACTGGACCAGCTCTACACCCTTGCAAGGGTACTCGAGGGTATGTGGGAGTTTGCCCAACCAGTCTACATGTGCTTTGTAGACCTGGAAAAGGCATTCGACCGTGTCCCTCGTGGTGTCCTGTGGGGGGTGCTCCGGGAGTACGGGATTGATGGTCCGCTTCTACGTGCCATTCGGTCCTTGTACAATCGAAGCAGGAGCCTGGTTCGCATTGCCAGCAGTAAGTCGAGCTTGTTTCCGGTGAACGTTGGCCTCCGCCAAGGCTGCCCTTTGTCACCGATTCTGTTCATAATCTTCATGGACAGAATTTCTAGGCGCAGTCAAGGTGTTGAGGGAGTCCAGCTTGGTGACCTTAGGATCTCGTCTCTGCTATTTGCAGACGATGTGGTCCTTATGGCCTCATCAGGCTGTGACCTTCAGCGTTTACTGGAGCGGTTTGCAGCTGAGTGTGAAGCTTCTGGGATGAGACTCAGCACCTCCAAATCCGAGGCCATGGTTCTCAGTCGGAAACGGGTGGACTGTACCCTCCGGGTTGGGAGTGAGGTCTTGCCTCAGGTGGAGGAGTTCAAGTATCTCGGGTTCTTGTTCACGAGTGAGGGAAGGTTGGAGCGTGAGATCGACAGACGGATCGGTGCAGCATCTGCAGTAATGCGGTCGCTGTACCGGACCGTCGTGGTGAAGAGAGAGCTGAGCCGGAAGGCAAAGCTCTCTGTTTACCGATCGATCTACGTTCCCACCCTCACCTATGGTCATGAGTTATGGGTCATGACCGAAAGAATGAGATCGCGGATACAAGCGGCGGAAATGAGTTTCCTTCGTAGGGTGGCTGGACTCACCCTAAGAGATAGGGTGAGGAGCTCGGCCATCCGGGAGGAGCTCAGAGTAGAGCCGCTGCTCCTTCACATCGAGAGGAGCCAGTTGAGGTGGCTCGGGCATCTAGTCCGGATGCCTCCCGGGCGCCTCCCTGGTGAGGTGTTTCGGGCATGCCCAGTCGGCAGAAGGCCCCCGGGAAGACCTAGGACACGCTGGAGGGACTATGTCTCACAGCTGGCCTGGGAACGCCTTGGTGTCCTCCCGATGGAGCTGGAAGAGGTCGCTGAGGACCGGGAAGTCTGGACTTCCCTACTGAAGCTGCTGCCCCCGCGACCCGGACCCGGATAAGCGGTGGAAAATGGATGGATGATTTATACATTTATACGTCCAAATAAATGCATACGTTTATTTATAACTTCATGATTGACATGAAGTTTGTTCTTGGGGAAACAAGTCACTAAAAGAAGAATTTTAATGTATCAATCTAGAAAAGTAGGAACGAGCTGATATACGTTAGATTTTCTTGTGAATCCAATTCATAGGAATGGTGACAAGCTTACCCTTATAAAGCCACATTAAAATAATTAATAACTAAAAATAACTATCCATCCATCCATTTTCTATACCGCTTATCCTCATTAGGGTACGGTAATACATAATGATTAAAAACCGTCATTTAGACATTTCAGGTATCAGCTTCTTACCACGCGTATGTGAGCAATGGTCTCAAAAATGTCTGGCTTCACCACTAGGCTTGGGATATACTGTACATATTAGGGAGGCCTCAGCCTAATGATGCTGCTGCATATCATGTTAAGACTACTCAGTTGCATGTACCATCGAGTAATTACATGACGTTCTTTAACATTTTTACTCTGATTATGTAATAAAAGGGGCAAACATGTTTTTAAGTCCTGAAGCTGTGTTTGAGTTTGAAGGCAAATTGGGCCATGTTTATTGCCCCATAAATAAAATCTTCAACACGTTTCCTTCTTCCTGAAGTAAATGTGCCCTTACTACTACACACACACACACACACACACACACACACACACATACTGTATCACAGCAACCTTTACGGCAGTCTTTTTCTGCTCGCTATACCAAAACAGGTGGGACCTCCACCCCTTAATACACTCCATCACACACATATGGAGGTGGTAAATGTTCTTTACATCGCCTGGGAAAGATTTTGATGGCCCCCTCAGTCACAAATTCCCAAACCTGTCACATCCAAAGGTCCATGCAGAAGTAAGGTTGACCAGACACCTCCAAGCTAGCATACCCTGATACCTTTGTTCACATAATGTCAATACAATACTATATCAATATAACATAATATTATGAAAATGCAACCAATCCAGGGTGTACCCTGCCTCCTGCCCAAAGTCAGCTGGGATAGGCTCCAGCATACCCGCGACCCTAACGAGGATAAGCGGCACAGAAAATGGATGGCTGGATTATAAAATGTATATCACATCCAACAAAAATATCAATGCTTGTTTTTGCTACCTTCTTACATGAGCTGAACTCAAAGATCTAGAACTTCAAGGCCTGTCTAAAATATTGTTTGCAAAAGTTATTGAGTATTGGTCCATTGCCAAAATAATCTAGCTACCTAACAGGTAGGTACCTAACAGGTTTGGCAAATCAAAATGATAATTGCACAGGTGTGCGTAAAGCTGGTCACAATAAAAGGCCTCTCCAAAAGGTGCAGTGTTATCACACATCACAATGTGTGGGAGTGTGCTCAGTCATGCTGACTGCTGGAATGTCCACGAGAGCCATTGCCCGTTAATTAAATGTTCATTTCGCTACAGTAAACCATCTCCTAAGGCCGTTTTAGAGAATTTTGCAGTACATCCAACAACCGCAGACCATGCGTAACCACACCAGTCCAGAACCTCCACATCCAGCATCTTCAACTCCAAGATCTGACATCAGCCACCCGGTCAGCTGTTATAACAAGCGGTTTGCACAACCAAAGAATTTATGCACAAACTGTCAGGAATCTCACCTGCACGCTCACCATCTTCATCTGGGTCTCGACCTGACTGTAGTTGGTTGTCATAACTGATTTGAGTAGGCAAACGCTCACGCTTGATGGCTTCTGGCATTTTGGAGAGCTGTTCTTTTCACAGATGGCACATGGCGTGTATGGCATTGTGCGGGTTAGAAGTTGGCTGATGTCAGCGTTACGAATCGAGTGGTCCTTGGTGGCGGTTTCAATGTATGGGACACAGCAAACACCATTGCACTTTACTGATGCCGTTTTAAATTCTACTGTGATGACATCCTGAGGACCAATGTTGTGCCATTCTTCCAAGAACATTACCTCATGTTGCAGCGTAATAATGCACAGGGCCTGTAAAAAATCCCTGGAAGCTAAAAACAATCCCAGTTATTGCATGACTAGCATACTCACCAAACATATCACCCATTGAGCATGTTAAGGATGATCAGGATTGGCGCATTGATGAGGAAATAACATTGTTAAAAGTGCTGCGTCAGACTTCCTGTAAGCAGTCAGCATCAGCGAGGTCAAACAACCGACGTCTGTCTCATGCCAATGTAACCGAGGGTCTCGGGATGCCCCCTGATGTGCAAGTTTGGTGTGAATGAAGGACGGGAGCCACAATTGCAAGATTCAGGTTTATTCACGTACACAGCCATTGTCTTTTACCAAAAGACAAGAAACCTTCTTAACCCACACAACACACTTCCGGCCTTCAAAATAAGAACCCTTTGCACTACATCCTGTTTACTAGTGCTAACAAAAAGTGTCATAAAATAGCTTACACCAGTGGTTCTAAAACTTTTTACAGTGGCGTACCCCTTCAGTCATTTGATGTGAACCCATGCACCCCCTACTCCTGCATACTTAAAAAATGATTTTAAATAACTTGATTGAAATATTGATCATAATTGTTTCTCTTTATAGTCCAAAATGTGTATTTTGCATGGTCACATTGGTGTCACATTAGTAATCGACCTACTTATCTTTTCTTCCAGTTTGGTGTTGGAATCATTCTGTCTGAATGGGTTGAATTTGAGCCTGACTTTTTTTGTCATGGTGTAAATCTGCATATTCACTTTCTTTCTCTTTTTCATTTAAATTCAATTGGCGTACCCCTGGAGGTACGCATACACTACTTTGGGAAACTAGGGCTTACGCCAACAATGAGGCAGCAAAGTATAATATCACTAACATGGTAGCTCCAGACTGGTAAATTGATACATTTGATATTCTTCACGCAGATTAGTGTATAATTTAGTGCATGCCGTATCAGACACTCACATATACTTTAAACAACAAACAATGTAGAAATGTTTTTTCAGGAAAAAATAGATCTGTGAGAAATTCATTTTTAAAGTTGATGAAAAAAAAGTTGATATCATTAAAAAACTCACAGGGAAGTTCAGACATAACCCTTAGTTAGTGTCCTCGTTTAAACCATGCAAATTTGTATCACCCTGCCTCTAAAAGCATTTGAGAATCATTACGAACCTGAATCAGAACCAGAATAGTTCATATTGAAACGATGCCCAGTCCTACTGATCAGCATCCTGAAATTTAACTCAGTAGCATGTACTGTATTTGTGCATGTTTGAAAGAAATGCACCCTTTGTATACATGTGAAAGATTGGAGCAAAAACAAGTGTGGAGTTTACATTTTTCGGCATATGTACACTCTATTTCTGGTTTAATTATTTTGTAGTAGTCTATTTTCAAGGGCTCCCTGTGACTGCAAATCACCGCTTCTCCACCTTTTGAATAGGCAGTCGTTCCGGTAATGTTTGGCTCCCCTTGAACTTCAAACTCATGTTAAATGACTTCCTGTTCCTGGGCAATTTTTTGACTATGGTGTTGAATACCAGGTGACTTGCCCCCAAGGCAAGGCTTTATAAAGTCACATCCTGCATGCTGTATGATATCCTGTAGGCGAGTCCTAATGTCTCAGACTCAGGTCTAAGAGGTTTATCAGCTCGAGCCGAGGAGATTAGTCACCGCTTACTGCAGAGATAAATCGACTTTAAACTGTGCGTTTTAAAACAAACTATGGCTACTCATTTCTACAACAAATACACACAAGAAACACAAGAAAAAAAAACAAAATGAAGAAATGAATACATAACTTTATTTAAATAAATGCTTTGTCATAACAAAAAAGACAAAGGTTAAAAGAGTACATATAAATTACAAGTTGAATAAATATTACACAGTGATATTCACTTTTATAATTTGATTTTTTTGTTTTATTCTTATTTGTGTTATGTCATTCCAAATACTGACCATTTCCATTCCCCCCATCCTCCAGCCACATATGGATCTTTTTCACAAGCCAGAGAACACCAAATATTGATAACCAATTGTACTGTTTCGTTACATCCAGAACATGTTATGTATTCAGAAAAGCCTGTAGTTACTGTACTCCTAAAGTTTGACGTGTGAGTTAAAACCAGAAAGGAGTTGCAAGGGAAAGCTGAGGAACTCACAACTTACAACCAGTTGTGGATATGCAAGAAGTCACGCAGCTGAAATAAGCAAGTAACATGAATTTTGTCAACAAAATGCATTTTATTATCCAAACCTGGCAGTAGTGTGCCGTTCCACATTTTTCACTGACTCCTGATAACTGTCCTACTAACTGTATCTAATGATATGCAGTCGTTGACCCCGTGTAGGGGAAGTGGCTAGACCCTGAATATTTCCACTGTACAAGGTGGTCGCTCTTCCTCCTATGTCACTGCCTTAAAAAATACCAGCCCCACCACCAACCCATCTTAACGCTCATCTCTGTGAAAGACGCTTTAAGAACATCTGAGGCTGAGTATTATCTCTGTTCTATGTATCTGTAGTGGAGGTCCCAGGCATGGGCTGCAGAGCCCCTGTCAACAAAATATCACCCAAAGTAACCTTTACAAGGTAAGCATAACATTAAACAACATTAAGATGTGTTTTCTTCTACTGACTTCATGTTACTATATCTTAGGTCATTGTCATTTATCAATATTGATAGTGAGTACTTGAAATAAGTGCAAGCTGCTTTTTTTAAAGTGGCAGAGAGGGATTGGGTGCTGGGGGTGGGGCAGTGCCTTGATAATGTAATCAAAACTGCAGGCCGTTTTGAACGGTTTCCTTTGTTGAAGCAGAGGGAACTGATGTCTTACCTTAAATAAAAAAATAAAAACTTTGGAGTCCCCTGTCTGGCAATCATATACATTGGTATTCAAAAAAACAAAACAGGCTTACAGGAATCTTAGCTTATTGGTTATAAAACAATGAGCATATGGAGGTTCAACAGACTGCAGGTATACAGCAGTTCACATTCAGAATAGCCTTGACACCAACCACCTAAATGTTCCAAGCACTAACCCTTATCGTCACTGTCGCAAGTGTCAGTCTGGGTGTACAGTGGAACCTCGCATTAGCCTACGCCTCGAAGGGTGTATATTTTAGTTTACGTAAAATGTCCTCATTGGCGCGAGTCGTGTTGTGTTATGAATCCAGATGTGCTTTTAAGGTATTTTTATCACTCAAAACGTCCCTGTTAGCATCAAACTGAAACCGCAAGTCATTGTGTCCCCGGCTCCATCGCCCGTCTATGACACCATCAGCGGTGTACCCCTTAGTTCTTTGCAAACCAACACAGTTACACCAAAAGTCTTTGCTTTTCTTTTTGATGACATCTGCACAACAGCCCACGATAGTGCAAAAGAAAATTAAAGAAACCAGCATTTTGATAAAGAAGGTGCATTTTTGAAGTGAAGAAAAATCTCCTAGCAAAATATTATGAAAGCGTCATCGCCGTGCGTACTTTATCTCTTCTCATGTTTGCCATTTCCGTATTTGTAAACGATCAAGTCTTTAATCAGGAACACAGTGACAATCATTAATCATTTGTATGCATTTCAAATTGTTTTCTGCAGTTTGGGGAGTCTGGAATAAATGAATTGGATTTGCATTATTTCTTATGGGAAAAAAATGGATTTGGTCAGGAGTAGGTTTCAGAATGGCTTAAACTACGCTAACCAAGGTTCCACTGTATTTGCATATAGAAAGGCACTGAGACTTTTTTTTTTTTTTACAAAGAATTCTATTTAAATTGACCTGTTTGTTTTGATAATACTCCCGAAGTTGAAACTGGGTAGATGATGTCAGGTATTCCAAGCTTGTTTGACCACCCTATGTCATTCACATTAACACATCTGAATCCATTCCAGCGTTTTTTCCAAGCACAGTTAAATTGCTGTCAAATTTTGCTTCTATAGGAAAGAATAAAACTCTACGACTATTAAAACACACCATGATTCAAAGCAGTGAGTGGAAACCACTTGACCAAATGGAACATGGCTCAAAAATGTGGGCTGTCTGTACTTCACTGAAGGCAAATAAAACAGCTCAACCACAACCGTACAAAACGACACCTGACGCAACTGAATCTAAGAAGCAACCGGCCTGACCTTGCAAGTTTGGTTGTGCACTCCACTCAAAAGGTCAAAGTCAAAAGTTTAGGTGAAAAGGGATGCTTTATTTCACCAGTTAAGTCAGCGCTCGCTCGGCTCTGTCACCCTGCATGGCAGTGTCTGCTCAAATAGGCACAGTTGGCATATCAGTCTAACTACATTGTCAAAGAGCCACGTACGTAAATCCATCTGTAATCATCCCATTCCTCTTTTGTTGCCAAACGCTCCACGTCCAAAAACATATGTTACACGAGAGAAAAGGACAGTCTCAATACCACCTCAAGCGCTACAAGCAGTACTTGTGACAAAATCAAACAGAGAAAAACAAATTACATTCTTTTTTTTTATAATAGGCTCACTCCATTATACACCAAAGCAGGCTAATATACACATTCACACTGTAAACATACACGCATTCAAGCTCACTTTATTTTGTTTAGTTACACGTCTAAGAAGATTGCCCTGTTTATAAGTGCTCGGACAGAATCACATACCCAAAAATTGGTGCAGCACATCCCTGTCTCAGTTATGTTTCAGGAAAATACAAGTTCAAAAACTCAGCCAATTCAAAGTGGCAATTATTTTTGCTTTGTTTTTTACAACATCAATGTATATGAATACATGATCTGCTTCAGAAGAAGCCCCTAGTTATAAAAATATATCCATCTTGTGCATATATTTTTATAAAATATCCCATGTGCGCTGCTGTCGAGAGACCTGCTTTTAACTTTTTCCCCCATTCTGAGCGTTTGGTCAAAATATTTGCAGTGTTTCTTCTTAATCCTGGTTCTTTCATGTTGAATTTCTATCTTAAACTCTGAAAAGAATAACTCTTGAAGTGAAGGGAGATTAAAGGTGTGATTCAGAGAGGAAATGTGGGCCCTGGGTCATGTCGAAGTTAGGGTCGGGGGGTTGGGGTTGATTGCGGTCCATTTTCTTTTCATTTTACTCATTGTTGTTATTGCCGCTCTCCAGGTCTTTACACTGAATGTCTCCGCCACTGTAATCTGTCCCAGGGAGTTGAACGCCATACTTGTCCACGCACCAACAGATACCCCGTTTGCGGCCACGGGATGGCTTGCACTGTGGGGCAGGAAATAGGAGTTTGAGTGAAACTGACAAATGGCTTTTGTACAAATATCTAGCAAGTATATATATATATGCCCTCAATAAGTTAGTCGTGCATTATGTTAAGAGTTAGTTTGGGCGATATAGCAAAACCAAATAT
>QODF01000117.1:572747-594473 GCA_024372805.1 Oostethus manadensis | reverse complement strand
GCCCAGGTTTTCCTCTGATTTTCACCACAATTTTGCCTTAGTTCTTATACACTGTCTCAGTTATTGTACAACATTGTGCGTAACTGTTGTATTTACCCTTTGGTACAGTGATAGCATTGCATGTCTATTTAGCCATTTTAGATCACACACCCCACATTAAATCTGGTGATACTTAGTTTATATAATACTATGGTATAGTAAATTGGGATTGCCAGCAATTTTACTAAAAAGGTGACAAATACTACTGAATTCAGGAAAGCACTTGCAAAATCACAAAGTATGAAAATGGCCACTTGGCAGGATGTGCAGGATTATTACTGGCGCCTCTCACACTGTGTTTTCTGAATTTCAGCTGCTCCACTAGGGGTGGCGCTAAATTTGCTGCTAATTTTAAAACAAATAGAATCAAATATTGTTTTATCCCTCCCTCCCCACAAAAAAGTCTGACAACATAAGGAAAAAATATGAAAAAGTGGAACACTGTCTTTATGGCTGCTTGTATATATGTGTAGGTAGTACAATGCCAGTGATGGTTGTTTTATTTTGTTTTATTCCTATTTTACTCTCTCAACCATACAAACAAAAAACTCAGTAGAATGTATTCTTAAGAGCTATATTGTGTATTGTTGTGTACTGTTTGATATTCTGTTGATTTCTAATCATTTTTGCATTGTTCTCTATAAAATGTTTTGATGTTAATATTTTTTGGTGTCTGGAATGGGATCTTTGGATTTACATTATTTCCTGTCAGAAAGATTTGCTTTGGTTGGCATACCTTCCGTTTTTTTTCAGATCTTTTGGAACCAATAGTAACAAACACCGAGATACAATCGTCCATCATTACATCGCGGGTGGAACACCTTTTCACGTTTGGGTTGGCAACCAAACACCTAGAGATGTGTACCCAATTTTGTTGAGATTATTCAAATTTCAATAAAGATTAAATTCAAATTCAATCTGATTTACGGGTTCAAAGTTGGGGGTTTGTTAACAACCCAGTACAGGGGCATGTTTTGTGAAATTTGACCAATTGTAAAATAACCATACAAAAAATGGAGAAACTTACCTGCTTGCGTTTGAAGAAACCTTTTCTATCACAGTTGGGAAGATACAAAGACAGAGCCATTACTCGAGAAGTGTCCTTCATTCCCTGTATTATCCCATCAAGCTTTCTCCTGCAGGGTCCCTTTGAGATGACAATTTACAAAAATTATTTATTGTATTTGTTTCTACTTTGCAGTTGGATCTTTTATCACTAGTGGTTGCCACAGTAAAGCAAAATAACAGTTTAAGGTGATGCAAAGTCAATATCTTTCACCAATATCTCATACTCACAAATTCAGGTTCGTGTTTGTCAATGGGCAGAGGCGAGTAGTCCATCTGGGAGCCCATGGAGCGTTGCTTTCCCAGCTTCCTCTTAAGCTCCTTACGCATTGCATGGACTTTTTTACTGTTGACAATGTCTTTGGTAAGGAGTGGAACTTTAGCTGGCTGCAGCTCCTCAGTGATCTCTGTGGCCATGGTGTCCTCATGTTCTCGAGACTCACGATCTGCAACCCCAACAAAAAGATATAGTTCATGAACATCACGTCTTTCATTAATACTCATATGTGTGTTTGGCATATGTGTGTGTGTGTGTGTGTGTGTGTGTGTGTGTGTTATGTAAAACTGAAAATGATGATTTTTAGGTATCAATACATAATTCACTTTTATTTCATATGGAGTAATTTGGTCCCATAACTATAGACCACATTCTTGCTTTGCAGCTGGTGTGTGATAGAAGCAAAACAGAAGGCGTTCACGATGCTTCTCACGCTAATTAAGGCGCGTGATGGTGGTGGACAAAAATGGTAACAATTGTTATTGGACATTCAAAGTTTCTGTACTTTGTCAATATTATCTGTGCAGCAGAAATTGTGTACATATGTTGCAAACAGCCCATCAATAATGGCTTCCACTGCAAATCATTTTACAGGATGCAATAGCAGTTTAGAGGAATTAAGCTTATGAATCAGAATATATAATTCTAAATGTGTCTGTAATATTGTGTGTTGACGATATTCAAATCCTGCTAAAGAAAATCCTCACTATAATATGAAAAATAAAAAAAAACTCTTAAAATTAATCCAATATGAAATCGCAACTACTATACAACCCAAATGGTTCAGCTTAACACTTGCAGCTCAGTTTAGTGCATGGATGTCCACATTTTTTCCACAGAGGGTCACATACTGAAAAGCCATTTTGATATTTTGTAAAAGAAAAAACTGCATCTCAGCTTTGTTATGTAGGTAAAAATTATTAGTATTCTCTTCACTCTTAGTGCTTTTTTCCCCCATTTTTCCAAATATTTCAACTTACTTCTTCAAAATCTTTGTATATTTACATTTCGTAAAATTATGACTTCATTTCCTTCATATTTTGAATTTCTTCCCAGAATGTTGTAACTTTTGTACCAACACATAAGCAGGTGTTGTCTGTTTGTGTTTGTGCTACCAATTGCTGCCTTCTGGTTATTTACACAGGACAGAGACCCAAGCACAATCAACAGCTGACGAACTACAGCTGACAGAAAAACTTCCCAAAGAAACAGTCCCCACTGATATCTGCTGTCAAACACAGTCGTTCTCTAGTTGAAGATCAACAGCTGTTACACAGCTCATAAGGCATCTCCATTGACTGCTAAATGAAGTTGCCACATGCGGTATGTTGTGCAAATAAACTGCGTCGTATGCTATCAAGGGATTGTCAGACTGTCACGTTGCACATTGCAAAAATGTCTGTTTATTGGGGTGCTCTTGATTGTGCAAGTGACCATAATGATTAAGTTATTTCATTTAACAATATTTAAGATTGGAGGACATGTCTTGGTATGATATCTGCAGGTTGGGGTCCCTTATCCTGAACATACCACTTCCTTATACACCCCTCCTATATTTAGGGCTCAGCCTCTCTAAGCCAAGACCCCTGCCAGAGGTGCTTTGAGGCCACAAAAAGAAACCCTCTGTCGCTCCCCAGCTTAGTTGTACCACAAGTACTGAGTTATTGTAGGGGCTTGGGCTCGCTGAAGCTATGATGCCAGTGGATGACCCCGGTTATATTTATCTGACAAGGAAACTCGCTGTGGTGCAAAGGGCCAGACGCGCTGAACCAGAGAGGAATGTTGGCTGCAGACAGTAGGCCAACTGCTGTCGAAATACAAATCAACCTCCATACGCGTCTGCAGGCATGGAAGTGGGACAATAGGCTGGCAAACTACGGTGGTGTGAAAAATGTGTTTGCCCCCTTCCTGATTTCGTATTTTCCTCCATGTCACACAGATCATGAAATGTAAATATTAGTCAATGACAACACAACTGAACACAAAGTGCATTTTATAAATGACATTTTTTTGATTGAGGGAGAAAAAAATCCAAACCTGTGTGAAAAAGGGATAGTTCCTTCCTGGTAAAACATAACTTAACTGAGATTAATAGATATCTATCAGTCTGGAAATGGTAAGAAAGCCATTTTACACACAAATGACGAAAATAGTGGTAAACTTCACAGGAGTGGCCGGCCAACCAAAATTACCCCAAGAAGGCAGCGATGACTCATCCAGGAGGTCACAAAAGACCACACAACAACATCTAAAGAACTGCAGGCCTCACTTGCCTCACTTAAGGTTAGTGTTAAAGACTCCACCATAAGAAAGACAAAAACGGCCTGCATGGCAAAGTTCCAAGACAAAAAGTACTGCTGAACAAAATCAGCAGTAGGAAATCAGGAAGAGGGCAAACACTGTATGTATTAACAAGATGCTAACTTTGCTGACTATTGCTGGAGCAAGGCAGCAGGGACACAAACCAAGGGGCTCTGATGTTCAAAGAGCCTGACACAGCTTGAGTGTCTGGAGTCTCTAGCAAGGGAGGGGGGCAAGGTGATTACCCGAATTGGGTCTTTGGCTTCTGTACAGCCATCTCTTTGAAATTAATCTCACGACTCATGACTTGGCAGGGCTTGGGTTTGTGTTTAGATGTGCCCTTGTGTCTCCCTCTCAGACTACGATTCCAATCATCAGTGAATGAGGAAATTGTACATTTTTCAATTATTTATCATGAGTGGAATTGGACAGAGGTGCTGTTAAACAATTTTTGCACTATTTCACACAAACCTGAATGTAATCTGATGCATGTTTAGGAGTAATACCATTACAGAAGAAATAAACTGTTGAGTAATTATTTTTAGCTCAGGATTCACAAAATTAACAGAATTAAATAATACAAAAAAATCTTTAATAAATATTAAAATTCAGTATCCAGGCTGCAGGGGTGTCCAACTTGCATCACTATTATAGCTGTCAATTATTTGGGTTTTATTTGTGAACACTTAACTTGTACACTACTCTATCTACCAAGCACATCTCTACATCTTCTTTGATTGTAATTGTCTTATTTCTTCACCAGGATGGAAGTTATTGGCAGCAAATGGACTAGTTTGTAACCTTTTGTAACTGAGTCCACATTACGGCCACGACCATTAATCTGCAATGGTCAAGAAACAAGGCTAAGTTTTGGCAAATTTCTTTTGTTAAATCGAACAAAAACCGGCCCATTTGAAAACCGAGGTTTGACTGCATTTGGTTGTGCAGTTAGACGACAAATTGCATCTCCTATTTGAATGCACAGTTCAGTTTGCAAATGTGAATCAATGATTAATCACTTACCCACTAATCAACAACTATTGGGGAATGCGCTTAATCATTTTTTATTTAAAAATGTAAATATCCTCTGATGTGACTATTTTTTAAATTCCCTTTGTTATTCATGAAAACAGACCTATTATCTTTGTGTTTTAGGCAAAACAAGGTATTCACTGACATCAGCTTTTACTTTGGAAAATAGTGATGGACATTTTTGCCTCTTTTCTGATACGCTGTGCACAAAACCTCTTGTCTGTGTTTGGTTCATATTGAATCGGTCCATCTAAGGGCTTACTGATGCCTCGGGTCTACTCGATTAATCTCAGATTAAAGTACCGAGAAAATAATTGTTATTTGCAGCCCTTTACTTATGTTGACAATTTTGTGACTTATCAAATCTTTTTGGGGGTGGGCTCTTTGAGGACCAGTTCATAGCAGTTCCTCTATGCCTCAGGTACCCAGCTTTTAAAGGCTTACATGGTCCATATTTTAACCCCCTAAATGTAGCCAAGAACTGGACAGATGCCAAGTGAGCCAAGTCATGTGCTTTGCTACCATTCACTTGAGCCCAAAGCTGTGCAGCAATCTTCCCCTCCACTTGAGTTCAAGATTTAAATTAGGACAGGAGAAGTTAAAGAAGGTACACCTGATATGTCTCTGTTTAAAAATTTACATCTACACATAATTATGCTTCATAGATAACCCATGCAAAGCATCACTGATAACCACTCCCTTTTTGGATGTTTGTCTTTCTGGACTCATTGGTGTTATGAAATACAATTTAGGTGGCCGCATAACAATAGAGTAACACCTTTCATTGGAATTCCCTGAGTTACACCATGCTATGTCCGGGCTTTGATAAAGCCAGTCTCAAATCAGCATCTGAAATTACATCTTTTCAAGATGCAAGAGAGAAGTGAATAGACTGCTGTTTAATCACAACTGAAGTAGTGACAAGATAATTATAGGGATAAATGAGCTGGAGGGCCTGTGTCATATAAAGCCATCCTTCGGCTTTTTAGTCTTCCTATGTAAAATTTGAATCTAAGGGCTCTAATTTTGTGAGTTGCACAGCTTGGTGCAGGCTGAGTCCAGTGCACACAGTTTTCATGATCAATTAGGCTAAATACATTGAGAAAATAAATGTAGGACTAATAACTTAAATTTATGGTATAAATCACAATATGGGGAAAATTATGGTACTTGGCGGAGGCCTGCCCTCTCCAAGTGCTATTCTGGTTTCAGCTATTTAGTTGTAATTGTTGTCTTATCTAACATGTTATTCAACTAAAATAAATGTTTTAATCGGTATATCCTCTTCGCATAGATTCCTGTTTACTGACGTCAACGTCACAGTTTGCAGGAAATACCTGCATTGTTCACACAGTATCCTTGCTATTTTTGCCACACATTCAGGAAACCAGCAAACATGAAGCGATCCGATGATTACAAATTGTTAAATTATAACAGGATGTAGGATATTTCAAGAAGGAAAACGGCTTAATAGAATAAACCTTTTGACCTTTTTACAGCTGCAAATAAATGTTTACTCTATGTTGTATTCATCCACGACAAAAGGATTTTATCGGAGGAACGGAATTGCTGTTCTGCTTAACGTTCCAAATTTTGGTCTGAGGTCTCATCCCACATCTATGTTTGGGTTTTTAATGAGCTACATTGACGGACAAAACCTCTTTTTTGGTTAGCTGTCACCGCGAGACAATTACTGGGTGTAACAAAGCAATGTGATATCATGAGGTAGTGCACTGCACAACAGCACACCGCAGTTTAAAGACTTTTTTCATACGTATGTACAGTATTTTATTATGCACAGGTGGCATTTAATGTCTAATTATCTCCCCCTGTAATGTCTAAAAATAAAATGTTCTTTAAATCTGTAACTTGTGCATGCAGTATTATGAAAATAATGTACACTATTGTCTGCAAACTGACAAAGTTACACTTTACCTGGTGAGGAAGTTTTATGATTAAAAAAAACAAAAAGTCAGAAATTTGTCAGAAGTGAATTAGGCAATTTGATTTTCCATACCCATACTGTCATCTTAAATACCACAACGTATACAAGTATATAATATATATTTCCTACACCGTCTTGGTTATCATTCGGCCTTACAGTGCACCTAACAAATTAGTTGAGTACCCAAAGACAGGTCCCATGCACTGGTGACTCGGTCTCTGCAAAGAATGGAGGGATATTCTTTAGGAGTTGAGACACTATCCAAGGATTCCAGCCAGGGAATCATATTCATTATGGGTGTGTTAGTTTATTATTTGTACAAAGAACGCGCATAGAACGACTTTGCACCTGCGTCATTCCTTTCTCCTTTCATGCACTGTGCCACGCATATTTCTGAGTGTTAAAAGTATATGTGCCTTTCTGTGCTTTTATTTTATTTTTATGCCAAACTTTGATGAAGAAGGTGAGAAACACTACTGAAGTCACGAAGACCTTGTAACAAAGTACGGCGGTATGTTTGTAATGTAATGGTAGGAACATTCGACACGGTTTGCAACCGAGAATGGTTTGAAGACCACACATAACCGATGCGTGTAAAACTATAATTATCTACTATAAATGTTTTTTGTGTGACTACATTTGGATGTCTGCAAAGAATTATTAACGTATAGTAGGTGCATATACAGTATATGTATTTGGTTTTTGTCTGACCATTTGGAACAGATTAAATGTGAACATATGCTGCTAAGCAATAATCACTGGATTGTCTAGCAATTTCATATTTTTCTTGCATCAATGATATCAACAATTACAGCGCAAATGCAGGATTTTTAGTCAAGCAAATACCACTGTATGGGTTTGCTAAGCACTCATGCGTGTCAGCTCCAGTGGTGTAGTGTGTCTCTTTGATGACAATGTAACTCAATATCAAAGTCAGAGCTTATGTATATGTTTTCTCGTATGACATTTTCCATGACTTACAGACTTTTCGCTTATAGTCTTCATGCACTTGAATATGAACTCGATGACCGTCCGAATAAACTATAATAACCTGGAGCAGTATGCTTAACTTTCACTGCACATTTCTTGGTAGCTCAAGGTGAAACAGATAGACAGCCACATTGCATGTCCATCATGAAGCTGTCAGGCAGCAGTTACAGTAACCCTAACCCAAACCGATGCATCCTCCTTCTTCTGTGCCCCAGTGGTGGCTATCGTCAACATAAAGCACACACAGGCTCATTTAATTATGGTTTCTTTATGTGGTGCCAGAATAAGTAATTAAAGACACAGTTTTTATAGAATAGGTCGTTTCTGTCTTCAAAATCGCATCTACTGTCTATATCACGTACGGCGGAGCGATCACATTATTTAAATGACAGATGTTAATTTGTATTTTGTCATGTGCATGTGTTTGTGTCGCTGATCGTCTGGCCAGCCCCCCCCAATCCCCCACCCCACCCCCTCCCACACACAAACACACACAAACCACACACACATACTGTCCACATGCATGTGTGCGCCCCAAATCTAACTGTATAGAAGCGATCGCATTACAGTTGGCTATGCTGTGCTTTGTTTGGTACATTTGTGCAAACATCAGGCTAACACTGTGGGGCAAAAAAATAAGAAAATCTCAACTTCAACGTTTCAAAACATGAACCAGTGTGATTACCTTTCACTACAGAAAATATTAGAAACCTCCAAATCATCTGTTTCAGGGTGAAACGATTGCACCACCACAGCTTACGTTTGTTGTTGTTTAGTTATAGTTATTTGACTTTCGGATAATTTGCAATGTGTAAATCATTTGTTTTCATATGGTAACTTTAATAGAGTGTTTTGATGGCACTATCCCAGCAGAGGGCATTGTCTAACTTGTTAATTCACTTAGTATTTACCTCAGCAAAGCGCAAAAGATAAAATATGGAAGAACTAATTACATTTTGGTGGTGATCCGATCACATTCTGGATCCAGGATTTTTTTTAAAGGATTCTTTAACATTGCGAGATCGAGACCATTTTTGGCATTTGTGCATATAACTCCACAGAAAATAGTCAGAGCACTTAAATACAGGACACGTTTCCAACAGGTTCTACAAATTGTCAAAGACTGATCCAGTTAATGTAGGATTATTATTTTAGTGTGAATCGTAATATGGGGGAACTAATGACGCTTGGCGGAGGCCTGCGTTCTCTGAGTACTTTTCTAGTTTCCAGGTGTGTAAAACTGATTAAAGCATACTTTTAATAACTGTGCATTTTGTAGCATTTAGAATATTAAAAATAGGGATTTTTAGTTTTTTTTATGGGTTCTGCCAATAACAGGGGTCTTCTGTCATGCCATGTTTTTATTGCTGTGGATGGTACTTCTTTTGGAATGAGTGTCACTAAGATGCCAAACAAAATACAAAAAATAAAGCAAAACAATTGCAGATTTAGGCATCAGATGTTTAGGTAGGTTCGTTATGTCTTCCTATGGCATATATGTTCTGTTTCTGGTATTCAGATGAGTTTTTATGTGCAAAAGAAGAGTTTTTGACCGTCATCTGCAGTCATTTTGGGGTGACAACTACTGCAAGATCTAGATTCCGGACCAGGGTCAAAACATGTGAAGATAAAAAACTCCATCTAATATATTTTAAAAAACTTATCAAAATATAAGACACTGAACATATGAGACCTTGTGAGGTACTTGATGTCTCGCATAATGGAACCTCTAAATCTGTTTTGTTTGACTTTAGGGGCATAGTTTATATTAGACGTCACCAAATGGCGGACCTCGGTCCGGATGCGGACCCAGTGATGGCCCTTAACGGACCCATGACCACTTAAAGCAAAAGGCAAATATAACAACATATAATCATGCTCATGGACCGATTACAAAATCCGATCAAAAATAGGAAAAGTTGATAGAGAAAAGCGAGCTGACCGTTTTATGTTTATAAATATACATTCATTATTATTTATGTGACATTTGGACCGGTTTTCTTTTAAATGTTAAATTTAGGTGCCAATATAATTGTGTTGTAGGGTTTCATTACACTTGATATACTGTACATATGAGCTTGTCTGCTAGGTAGAATAAGATTTAGACCTTTGCTGGGAAAAACACTGGGTAAACGGACCTTACGCAATTTTAATAGACCCGTGGAGTAACTTGTAAATACTAAGCAAATTCTGATTGTTTGACCTCAAGGGGTCCCACTGTAATTGGCATCCATCCTGTGTGATATGTTTACTTGTCCGTAAAGAAACAAGGTTTTGATGGATTTCCGTCTATATGTGGGTTAAGTATTCTGGATTTGGAACCACTGCCGAATCATCTTTTGTTCCTTGGCAAAGTGCAATCTGTTGGAACTAAAAGTGCTTTCAGAATCTTGAAGGATGAGGGGCCTGCTGCCATGAAGTCATGGCTGCTGGCATGCTTTGCAGGCGCTGTATCACTCCAATAGGCCTAACTAAGTTTGAGCATGTCTCATGACATACAATTTAGACAGAACTTTAGGCCACAATGCGACAAAACATTAATTAATGCTTTGCTGGGACATGAGCCCAGAGGCAGAGTTTCAGCGTGGATTCATTACGTACGAATTTTGGACATCAACATTTCCCCACTCCCATTGTTTGGGCCCACCATTTAGAAGGCTGCTGCTGTCATGGCCTCCTGAGTGTTGTGCACACTTGAGCTCCCCTTCCCTGTGTTTACCTTGCTCAGCTTGTATAGCATACACACAGCTGCAACCCCACACCACAAGAAACTAGAGGCTTGCCTCGCCAGTTCCCATCCATGGAGCTGTTTAACAGAAGGCTTTTTAGGGGACAGAGAGGGCCAGAGACATTCTGCTGAATCACTGCGTTGCGACTGAGTGCCCACGCAATAAGCGGACTGCCAGAAAACCTGCAGTGATCTGTGAGCCAACAAAAAGTCATGTTCCCTCTCTGTGTAGTGTTTGTGATTGTGTTCTGCATGCATGTCACTGAAATGTTTCAGCAGTGGGGAAGCTTCATTTGTACTGAATGTTGGACTGGCTTCATAAGGGAAACTTGCTTTTACAGAGTTACAGAGGTAAGATTAATGCAGCGGTTAAGTGAATTTAGGGAGCTCTGCCTGCAAAAAACAAAAACAAGTTTGCAAAGAAAGAAAAAAAAAACGGAACACACACAATATAAATGCAAGTTACATGCATGGTGTATATACCCGACTGATCCATCCAAATCCTCCATGAGACAAATTGTGGCCTAGAATGAGCCTTGTAGCCACAATACATATGTCAACCAAGGATTCATCCACAAGCTGGAGTGACAGACCTGTTCCATCTTCCAGAAATGCCTTAACATGATTTAAACCCACAGCTCAACTTGCTTTTCTGCCTTTGTCTGACTCTGTCTTTTTTCCCTGTCTGGCTCCCTCGTGTATACAGATTTAGTGGTAATCTGACTCTGTAAGGCAAAGCCTGCCTTTTAAATGCACTTAGACATGACTGAAAAGTGTGATGAAAAGCATTCATTTTCTTTCGTCTATGCCTTTTAATAGCTTTCATGTCATCACCAATGCAAGTGACTTGACTCGTGTAGCACAGCGATCCAGAACCTTTCTGTGCCAATGTGTGTCAACACTCCCACCCCACCCCTTTTTTTTTATTATAGTAAACTGGTATAGTAGTCACATTTATTATCAATGTATTAAACAAAGACTAGCCACAGATTGATTACTGACTAGCGATCGGAGCGAGTCTGGAGTTTGTGTTCTTGTTTCCCAGTGACAAGATGATATCAGCATGGTTTGATGTGTGCCGGTGACAGAATGGCAGCGACGTCTTTGATGCGACTGTGGAACTTTGCGGGTAGTTGATGTCATTACTTTAATCTCAAAAGACCAAACATCCGACTTCTCCCCGCTGATAACGAACACATATACGTTTGGTTTGGCTCGCGTGCATGGCAGCGATGGGCGACGTGATGGTGTGCACCCGACTTTGACGTCAAAAACAAATACATTCCTCAATAAATGACTGTTCTCAATGTTTTTTTTCCTAAAAATGTGTCTGTATGTTTTCACATTTTGATGTAGTTATTTACAAAACTGTATTGAGATAAACAACGGTACCGTTTCAGGAGCAGAGCCGAACCAGTGGTTGGTGACCCCTGATGAAGAACCGCACAGCCAAGGGAAAAAACTGCCAAACATTGTGGGTCAGAACAGAAAATAGTATCAACAATCACCCTGGAGGAGCCGGTTCTTTCTTTCTGTCTCTCATGCGTGCAAACAGCAACATCGTGGACTGTCCCTTACAATAAACATGCCATCAAGTACAGCTGAGTCCGGAGTCCCGCAGAGGAGGCTCATCTCAGCGGGGCCCATCCCATGGGTGAGGCGTCTAGCGGCTCACAGCAGATTAACAAGCAGCGATAAAAGCACCAGTGGGGCGTTTTGCTGTTCCAAACGCTCCGTGGACGCATTCATAACGCATCGTCGTCACCACAGGGCGCTCATATTTCTACAGTATTCCTGCACGCAAGCTGTAGAAGCTCCAAGGCGCTAAATTCAATCAGATGACACCTCACAGGCTGCCATCTGTCAAACCAACGCTCCGTCAGGGAGCAACTTTTTTAGATCGGAGCACCATCTGGATGGAGGATCAGATAGTGGGGGCGGGGGAGTAATCAATAACCGGGGTTAATTCATTGATTAAGCAGCTTTCCGTCAGACCCCGCGGTGTGCGCGCCATATGTATTGATCCCAACGTGAACGCGCGCGGCTTACCTAGGGGCGGGTGCGCTGGTTTGTAGCCCTTCTCGTTGGTGCACACTCCCCTGCCGTGGAGGAGTGCGTGCAGCGGCTTCTCCTCCCCGCTCCTGGGAAGGCAGCGGAGGCCCTGCGCGCACGTCCCCGTGTACACGCCGCACGCTTGGCCCTCGGAGAGCGCGCATGTCAGGCAGCAGCCGCAGCCCGGCTCCTTGACCAGCTGGCAGCCGCTCGGGATCGGAGGACACATGGACATCGCCTTGTCGTCGCACGGCTCGCACGGCACGTACGAGCCCGAGCAGCCGGACAGTCCCGAGAGAAAAGTCACCAAGAGGCAAAACCCCCCGAACATCTTCAGACGTCTTGTCTTCTGCTAGAACCTCAAGATCAAACTGCGCGCAGGAGGTGGTGGAGGAGGAGGAGTTGTTGTTGAGGAGGAGGAGGAGGAGGGGGGGAAAAGTGCTCTAATGAACACAATGCCTCAATCAGATAATCCGATCTTAACAGTCTTTATCCAAGAGAGTTGCTATCTAATTTAAACGACAGGAGCAAAAAGCACATGAATTAACGGGAGAAAAACGTCCTCTGCGGCCGCAAAGCTTTGCACTGACACTCCGCCCCCCTTCAATTAGCGCTACCGTCTCAGCAGAAGTTCCAGAGCAGACTGGTCAACTTGTGAGCTGCCTTGGCTTTTTAAGAAGAGAGCAAACCCCGAACTATGAATACTTAACAGCAGTGAAGGGAGGCGCACTTGTTCCGTGGCTTGGCGGCCCGCCAACCTCTTTTTTTTTTTTTTTTTTTTTAACAAGCCCAGCAAGGATCGCTCTTTCACCAAAAGGGTGGGCGATACTGCAAATGTTGGGATCAATCCGATACCAGGGAAATACCTGGATCAGTATTGCTGGCACATTGACAAGATCATAAAATCATTTAGAGTTTTTCGGCCTTTTATTTCTTCATCATGATTATAATCTGAATAAACATGGACAAATATTTTAGGACAACAAAAGCTAAAGTTGAACTTCAAATGACATTTTCTTTTCATACCGATAGATGCTTTTATTTGGGTATCAATCTGATACAAAAGTAAAAACAGTATTGCCGATACTTTATACTTGAATGGTTCCAAGATTATGGTGTGATTTTTGCTCTCATTTTGTGATCTAGCAGTATGCAAATACAGCATCAACAACTCCTTCCTTAGTTCTATTGGAGCAAAAACAAAGAGTGCATAATAACTCAACAAAAGCACAAACAAAGTTGGTGTGGCGTTTGGGCATGCAAAATTGCAATCTCAGATATGTGCTCACTGCAGATGGCCCACACTATGTATTTTGATATTGATTTTACCTTTCCCGCTTGCCCCTCCTTGCTTTTGCAATCTCTTTGTGTTGGTAGCTAGACCACCAGGCTACTGATTGGCTTTCCTTTTTTGTAGCCGGGGACGCTATTTGTTTTCTTCCATGCTTGGAACCTTCTACGTTGTGGACATTTAATAGTTGCGGTGTCCTCTAGTAGTTTGCTCAGTTGCTTTGCTTTTCTTTGTTGCCTTTTTCAGTTAAACGTCAGCCCTCTCCTTTGTTGGCTTTGTTGCACTTTGTGTATCTCTCTCAAAGAGCCTATAACCGTTTTTTGGCTTTGCGCCCCTGCACCTGAAGTCCAGACCGACACAGCAACAACCCATCCAGTAACAACAAATACACGGCCAGTATTGCCACATACCAATACTTTTTACTTGACATTTGAAAATCTACTATTAGCTCCTTGACATACCTCCTGTATCCAAGGACCTAATCCCTGAGTCTCTAAACAGTAACGTAGATATGACAATATCAACAATACAACAAAAACACAGATATTTGTGTATGCTGGAAACTGGGCCGCATTTCTGTTTCCTGTGCGTTCATTCACAGTCAAACCAGTATGAATTGTGTACATATACTTCCTACACTCAACTGGCATGCCCAAAAGTCACCTGCACCTGTTCCTTCCCCATCATTTGTGTTACAATTTTTGTAACACAATTGTCCTCTGCATGCATGTGGGAAGAGGAATGGGGGAAGATGTCACAAATTGTGAGATCGGAGGCAACAAGCCTGACAAGTTAAGTGCAAGGAGAGCTCTGTGCATGGACAATAACAGCCGATTGCTTCAGCGTGTGCTGTGCTGCACGTCGCTGCAGCCTGCCAAGAAAAAGGCTGCTATTTCCATTTAAGCCGCTTTCTGAAATGTGTTTTTCCCATCCAGGAAGCTATGTCCTTCATATATGACACTCACCTTGTGATAAATGGCCGCACTCTATTTCCAAACTTGTAAATTATACGTTTCATTATGTCTGACCTTGCATTTTAACCGAGCATCTATGAGAGGCGGCTGAATCATGTCTTTATACTTATTGACCACTAGAAGGCACTGTTAACACTGACAAACAGTGAAGCTCAATTTCAGCACATGCTGTATAATGTCCAACTGTATAGTAGGAAGTATACAGAGAATAAGTATCAGCTTGTATCCATAAAGTCCAAAAATAGACAGCATTTGCTTTATCCAGAGCGTATTTCTTCCACATCCACAAAAAGTTTGAAGTACCTGGGCAGCTACCTCCACCAAGACCTCAACCTGAGCAACAACACCTGCGGTCCGGTTAGGAATGCACGCCAGCACCTTTCCTTCCTTAAGGACTATAGAACGTTGGTCTAAGAGGCTCAGTTCTAACGCAGTTCTACAGATTCATGGTTGGAGATTTTTCTCTGCTCCAGCCTACTGTGTGGCACAGGGTGGTGAAGGCTGCAGAAAAGGTTCTCAGTAGAAGCATTCTCATTGTATTGCTGAGATCTTTACTTCCAAAAGTAGGAAAAGGGATCTGGACCTGTGGAATAGTTTGACAACTAATGCTGCTTATACACTGAACTTTCTTACAATCCGGCTTCAAAACCTGTTGCATAAACACAAGTTAATATGTAATTTTAAACCGTTACTGGAATTACAACAGGCAAGCAGTGGCTTTGACAAAAAGCCTTCTCCGACAGCTAGCCAAGCAGCCAGCAGATCAGAGCAGAGCAGCACAGCCACGTATCACCGCTGGCCGCTTCAGGGGAAGATGGAGTCGGCCACACAATAGACGGCAGAGCTTACCAGGCTGAAAGGGCGATGTGACCTAAAAAAGAAAATTCCATAAATTACGCTCATCTTTATTACACTGCTTTGCCAACTCTAACAATGGAAAACATTCCCAAAACATGGACACCAGAGCACACCCGCTGTCTCTTGTCCATTTGGACTTCCGAAAAAGTGCAGAAAAAATTTGAAACGGCGACAAGAATCCGACCAATACCGGAGATCCAAAACGGCCGCTGGGTTTTGTTCCGCCTTTCAAACAAATAAATAAACTACTGACACCAAAAGAAAGACCTATGCAGGTGTTGCAGTGGTCAGAGGGGAGTAATGCCTTATTTTGAGGAGAAAGTTCCCAACAGCGGAAGAGAGGTATAAGGGAGCTAAAGTAAAGCATGGTGGGAAAAGGAGAAAAAAAAATGCAGAAAAGTTGGAACAGGCACTAACTACGGTACACAAGTCAGTCTAAACAAGATCAGAGAAACAGTTGCTGCAAAGGCAGCATGCAGACAAGTAGTCCCAGGTATCCCAGTAATCCAAGGTCCTCCTGTAGCCAGGTAGCTAAAGAGCCCGTCTGTGTGAGTGGCTACAGGGTGCCTCGTGGAAGGGAAGGGATCTAAGAGGAAGCACAAAAAAGGTCAGAAGGTGACAGCACAAAATGGAGCACAACAAAAACAACAGACCCTAACAGTTAGCTTCTTTTAATGTGAGCAGACAATGGCAATTGAAGAGAAACCAGGAGTATTCTGGGGCTGAATTTCAATTAGTTATTTGCTATTCGCGGGTGGTCTCGGACGGTAACAATTTAAAGAGCGAGAGATGTACTGTATGCATTTTTGCAAAAGAAGAATGTTGAACCAAAGCCGGGCTGCACAGTTGTTGCCATCCCGTCTCCATCATCTCATTTGTTTGTTGCATCACACATTGTGCCGTTCACACGATGCAAACCAAAGTCTTATTCGGTCCAGTTTTACAGATCTAGAACCGACCACACAGTCAGTAGTCAGATCTGTAGCATATCTCAAATCCAGACACCCCCGCCCTTCAAAACTCAAAGCTATTATTTACCTGCGAGTACGTAAATAGATCCTTATGTGTTTATTTTGAGCTCCCATATGTAGATTTGCCTGTGAACAATGTGTTACCTACAATTACGTATCCCCGTCTAGCTACTCTGCCAGATATTTCATCTTCTCCATGATGTCACCCTGAATGCCACACTAGTGCGCTGTAAAGCGAGCTGAGTGTTGTTAGAGAAAATCAGTGGAATTCACAGTAACATGATCCACTTTCCCACTGACCCAAAATCAAAGATTTGTTTTAAAAAAAGAATTTGACATACCAAGACAATGACAAAAGTGATTCATGTTCATGAATGCGTTGGAGAGACTGCAAAAATTCTGTGAAAATCACATACAGAAAATTGTCTCTCTAATTCATAACCATGCATCTAGTTTTTATTGAATTCATTCATTTATTTGTGCACAAAAGCCTGATGTGCTATCTGTTGTAGCTATTGCTGTCAGTAAAAGTTAAAATCATGATCATATCATTCATATTGTTAACATATCATATCATTGTTATCACAACACAATATCAGTCAATGTTGTTGTTGTGAATAAGTCACTTTCTTGGCGGTGCTGTAAGTTCAAGGCTGCATGTGTTTGAATCTGGTTCCTGGAACATAGTCTGGCAGTGACGTCACAACCAAGATGAGGTCGGTGCAAAAAACTCGCTGGTGGGCGTGTCAAAATCCGAGACAAAATCGCGACATAAAAAACAGAAGGACAATATACAATACCGAGTAGATACACAGATCCACATACATAAAAATGACACGACAAAAGGACCCTTGCACAGGCTCTGGTCTTTGTGCCAAGGCCCTAAGAATCAAAGTGAGGACATGACTGGGAGCTTTAAAGAAACTGTTTAAAGTGCTTTTTAAAAGTGCAATAAGTGGGACATTCTCTAATATTTGTTGGAGGGCTGTTCCAAAAAAGTGACTACTTTAAACTGATAGAACTGTTTATCCAAAGGTTATTTTCCTGTGTGGAATCGCCACGTCTGCTCTGGAGGAGGCTCTTGTGCAAAATCCTCTGTCAGTCCTGAGCTTTGTTGCCAATTTCTCAGTAAGAAACATAGCTGCTGTCCTAGAAGTGGCTAGATAATGTCATCAGATAATTGGCATATTATGCACATGATGTTGTAACAACTGGTAGGAAAAAACATAACCTTGTAGGAGAGACAAAAAATGGAGTAGAGACACCTTAATTATGTTTAGAACTACAAATAAAGCTGAATCTTGGCTTGTTACTTTAAAATTGTCCAACACTTCATCAAAATAGAAAAAAGATGGGCCGGTAGAATGGCCACCGGTCTGTATTCTTCCCCTGTTTTTGCACGTTTAGAAGAGGTGGTCAAGACTGTATTGCAATTGTCTGCAGAATGTAATGAATCAAAATAGAAACAATACTGACAGACCCCAAATTAGTATTTGTAAATACTACTCATACGGATATGTAGTGCCAGTGTGCCGAGTAGATTTAGTGTTTGACAAGTTCGCCCTGAAAGGGAATGCAAATTTATCACATTTTGTTATTCCTTGTTCCACTTTGTCAATATGTTACCACATGATTGATATACAAAAATAAAGTGTGCAACACACAAACGGTACACAACAACACCTTGCCTTGCTATATGGTGTCAGAAGTAGGATTGTGACTGAGAGTGTTTATCTGCTGAAACAAGCCTCGTTGCTTCAGGAATTATCTTGTTAGGGATCTGCTTTCTCTCAGCCGAGCTGTGCTTACAAAGTCACTAATTTGTATAAAGTAAATACACTGGAAGTGATCTGACAAAGAGACTAGATAAATATAAAGGAATGTAGTAAAAAAAACTACTTACTACTTTATTTATTACTTAACTTTTGTCACAGTGATTGGTGAAGTGGAGCCATATTCAGCTGACTTTGGATGAGCCATCAAACTCAAATTTTTGCACCTATGTCCAGTTAACCTGACACTGTAAGTAGAATCTATAGCAGACATTACTGCATAATGTTTGTGATGTTATAAGTCAGCAAGTCAGCCTAAACTTTTAGCCACAAAGAGAAATACTGACTTTTTAAATTATATATAAATATTAGAATATATATTATAGAATATATATTAAATATTAAAATATAATATATTAGAATATAAATATTATATATTAATATTATATTCTCACTTTTCGTGTGCCGTCATGCATCAGGACCACCAGCGAATGGCAAAAAAAGGTGAAGCTTTATCGTAATTACAGTAAATATCGTCATTTCTGGCTTGTCATTACTTTGTTACTTTGTAGCTCGCGATTGGCTTCCGCCAAAGAAAGAGCTACCATTTGCCCACTAGCTGATGAGCAGTGTAGGGGACACACTGGGGTTCAAAGTTTAAGAAAAAAGTGGTGGCTTATACACCGGAAATTACCGTAATTGATGCAACCCTTTAAAGAGACCCTCACACAATTATCACATATTTATAAGTTATTACTGACTTGGTGAAAAAGAAGTATTTTCTAAATAAAAGGCTTCTTTTTGAAGAAAAAATTAAAATGAAATAAAAAATTACCAAAAATTCACAAATCTGCGCGGCCGTGCATGTTGAATTGCAAACGTGCAAGGAGTTGATTCCAACAAACATGATAAGTATATTTCCACAAAATAGAACACCTTCTTTAATAATGGAAATACACTAAAAACACTTTTTTAAAAAATATTAGAGCTCTCTTGACATTCAGTCACACCCAAACCTTTGCATTCATTTTACCCAATTTGATATATAGTGTTCCCTCAACAACATTGCGGTTCATTTTTCGCAGACTCGCTTTTTCACGGAATGTTTTTATTTTTATCGGAATGAACATGCATTGTGTTCTGCATCCTGATTGGTTCAGGGAGTTGTGTCTGTGTCCTGATTGGCTAAAGAAGAACCCATGTGTTGTGCCTGCATAGTGATTGGCTAAGAGAGAACCCACGCGTTCTGTTCTGGGTCCTGATTGACTGTGGGACTGTAGACCTCTGTCAATCTCCTCTGTGCCTTCCTGTGCTTTAGAGAATGCGTTCAATTTGCCAAATGTACATAAAGGCTCCAGTGTGACTCTACAGTGCTGTATGTTTGCAAGTTTTATCCCCGAAAACACCCAAAATGTCAACGAAACATTCTGCACTGTTAGGCGCACCCGTGGCCGCTCACAAAAGGCAGAGCAGAATGTTAACCATCACACAAAATGTTGGACTTATGGACATGCAGAAGAAAAGTAGAAGTCATGCAGCGATAGGGCGCCATTACACGCATTGTTTGGTGTTGAGGCATTGTTGGTTGTCTGCTCAGTTGTGGATTCTGCAGCTGCATAGCTGCACATTTAATAATATTAAAGACTTTTACCTGCACTTGGGTTCTCTTTCTCCAGATCCCTGGGGTGGAGCCACCAAGCCGCAAGCCAAACGTGACACTTATTTTTTAAAATCTGCTAAACTTAAAGAGCGTTCAAAGATGAGATAAATGCGAGAAAATGTTAATGCCTGTCTGAGAAAAGTGTATGGTGAGGGGTTTTACAAAAGCCTTAAAACATATACAATAATTGTAAAATAACTAAGTTGGCAATCCCACTGTCATGCCTTCCGTAGAGGAAGCAGAGTCTGAGGATACGTACGTGGACAGTTCTATCACCGTGGCTGAGGTAATTGGGGTAGTTAAATCACTCCTCAGTGGCAAGGGGTAGATGAGTTCCGCCTGGAATTCCTCAAGGCTCTGGATGTTGGGGGACTGTGTTGGTTGACACGCCTCTACAACATTGCATGGAAGTCGGTAACAGTACCTCTGGACTGGCAGATCCGGGTGGTGGTCCCCATTTTTAAAAAGGGTGACCGGAGGGTGTGTTCCAACTATAGGGCGATCACACTCCTCAGCCTCCCTGGGAAAGTCTACTCCATGGTGCTGGAGAGAAGGGTACGACCGTTAGTCGAACCTCGGTTACAGGAGCTGCAATGTGGTTTTCGTCCCGGTCGCAGAACACTGAACCAGCTCTACACCCTTGCAAGGGTACTGGAGGGTATGCGGGAGTTTTCCCAACCGGTGTACATGTGCTTTGTAGACATGGAAAAGGCATTCGACCGTGACACACTGGAGGGACTATGTCTCACAGCTGGCCTGGGAACGCCTTGGTGTCCTCCCGGTGGAGCTGGAAGCGGTCGGCGGGGACCGGGAAGTCTGGACATCCCTACTGAAACTGCTGCCCCCGCGACACGGACCCGGATAAGCGGAGGAAAAAAAAGGTATTCGACCGTGTCCCTCGTGGTGTCCTGTGGGGGGCGCTCCGGGAGTACGGGATTGGTGGCCCGCTACTACGTGCCATTCGGTCCTTGTGCAATCGAAGCAGGAGCCTGGTTCGCATTTCCAGCAGTAAGTCGAGCTTGTTTCCGGTGAACGTTGGCCTCCGCCAAGGCTGCCCTTTGTCACCGATTCTGTTCATAATCTTCATGGACAGAATTTCTAGGCGCAGTCAAGGTGTTGAGGGAGTCCAGCTTGGTGACCTTAGGATCTCGTCTCTGCTATTTGCAGACGATGTGGTCCTTATGGCCTCATCAGGCTGTGACCTTCAGCGTTTACTGGAGCGGTTTGCAGCTGAGTGTGAAGCTTCTGGGATGAGACTCAGCACCTCCAAATCCGAGGCCATGGTTCTCAGTCGGAAACGGGTGGACTGTACCCTCCGGGTTGGGAGTGAGGTCTTGCCTCAGGTGGAGGAGTTCAAGTATCTCGGGTTCTTGTTCACGAGTGAGGGAAGGTTGGAGCGTGAGATCGACAGACGGATCGGTGCAGCATCTGCAGTAATGCGGTCGCTGTACCGGACCGTCGTGGTGAAGAGAGAGCTGAGCCGGAAGGCAAAGCTCTCTGTTTACCGATCGATCTACGTTCCCACCCTCACCTATGGTCATGAGTTATGGGTCATGACCGAAAGAATGAGATCGCGGATACAAGCGGCGGAAATGAGTTTCCTTCGTAGGGTGGCTGGACTCACCCTAAGAGATAGGGTGAGGAGCTCGGCCATCCGGGAGGAGCTCAGAGTAGAGCCGCTGCTCCTTCACATCGAGAGGAGCCAGTTGAGGTGGCTCGGGCATCTAGTCCGGATGCCTCCCGGGCGCCTCCCTGGTGAGGTGTTTCGGGC
>QODF01000117.1:520161-567735 GCA_024372805.1 Oostethus manadensis | reverse complement strand
TGTTCCCACGCTTTGCTATGCCCAATTGCAAGTATTTCTCACGTTTTACAATATTGTACAATGTTGTTTATAGCCATGCCGAGAAGCTAATTGCTGATGCTATATCCATTAGATCCATAACAGATTTGTTTTCATTCCACGACAGAACTTATGTGATGAGTTATTGGTGTAGGTTGGTATTGGAATCAAAATTGAGAGTTGGCCAATATTGGCATATCGAATATCAGCAAAAAAATTGGATATTGGATTCGGTTTGTCATCCACAACAGCCAACAAACCAAGGCAGGGACTCTCAAATGGTAAAAAAATATTCATTGGGTTGCATATTTAAAAAAAAAATCATACAAACTCTCATAATCTTACACTAATATTATGAAGGGGTAAGGTGGCTGCACGACTAGACGCAGCGGCGCCTTTCTCTACCATTGTCTTACATTTACGTGTTCACCAAAACACGTGCATTGTCGAAAGTTCTTTGTGGACTTTTAAACCCTAGGATGCCAGGGACCTACAGAATCTAGGCATCCACCTTTCTTCCAGTCTTAGCCTCACTCATGCACTGCAACTGCAGAGACAGCGTCGTAGGCGATACGAGGGGTAGCGGAGTCATCAAGTCTCGGCGACCGGCTAATCAATACAAGCCGGCTTTTTTATGAAACATAGAGGCCAATGTACGCCCCAAACAAAACCTTCTATTATGTTATTATTAAAGTTGTAGTTTTGTGATGGCCTATGGTGTTATTCAAAAGAAAAGTATAATTTGTGTATTTGGATCTGAAGAGTTTTATTGTCACTTTGTGTTATTTTGCACAAATTGAACAGTCTTTTAAATATTAAATATGAGTAGAAACAAATTTCACAATTTGGCTTGCTGCTTGTCATTAAAGAATGTTGGTGGTCCCACATCCGCACATCTGAGACCCCTGATCTCCACGCGCCCCGTGCTACCCATCACACAATACCCAAGAAGATCAAACACCTCTCATCCCCAGCGCAACCAATGACACAAGTCAGCTGCCAGCCACCAGGGGGGTGACAGCCACAAGAATAGAACAATAGTACACGGTCCCCACACGTCACACATACCCCTACATAAATAAAGAGATAAAATACAGAGAGGTAAGTGAGGTAAATAAATTAATTCATTAAATAAAACTCCCCTCTTACCCAAGGGAGATGGTGGCACAGAGGCAGTGGAGCACAAGTTCCTCCCCCCAAGGCCAAGGGCAAGGGCAAGAGGGCCCCCATCAATTGATTCCCAATTGATGAGAACGGTTTTCTTGGCGATGCTTAATGCAGTGGTGAGAAGTTGTGTTTGTTTCGTTTCTAAGTCAACTATAGAGAGATCGCCCATCAAGCATTAGAAAGGGGAACAGGGGAAATAGGAATAGGGATGCCAAGTGTCAAGGATAGCTCCTCACACACTCCATGCCAGAAATGATTAATGGGAGCACAGGCCCACATGGAGTCTTGTCACGGTGGGGGCACTCTTCCCATTGTACACTCTGGCTCTTCCAGCCATGAAGCCAGTACGCCCATTTTGCAATCGAAGTGAGTGGAGCCTTGTACGATGCCCGCACACTCACATCGTCCAGGGAGGGGCGGTCGCTGTGTGTGACTGGCCAATCACAGAGCGTGAAGAGGGAATACATACGTAGTCACCAAATGGGGAATTTCCTTCATCACGATTACGGATAATGCCGAGCTGTACTTGTTTCATGCCCATACTCAGCAAAAATGCATAATCCGTAACTCGTTTTAGACGAGTATCTGGCTCATCCCTAATAATTACTGCCTAACATGACGTGTCTTACTAGAAGTGAGCCAATCAGTGTTGCACTGTCATGACAAACATTGTATTTGTTGGAAAGCAGTGGTCTGCCCGGTTATTACTACTTTTTGCCAGAGACTCCTGTTGCACAAACAAACAGCTTTGATTTCAAAATAGTTTTGCAAGGAAATAGCAACAAAAGCACCCCACTCAACAAATGTTGGCAATGAAAGAGTTTTTCCACTGCATTCTGATGAGCAGTTGAAAAGATTGGGGTGGAAATAACTACCAAATGTGCCTTTTGTCCATTTTTTAACACCAGAGCAATGTAGAGGTGAGGAACCATATTCAAACAGTATATGCATGACCTTCGTCATTCACAAGTTAGTTGCAGTAACAACATCTGGAGCACAGGCTACACTATACTGCCAAAAGGAACATCAGCCTTTGCATGCACGCCAACTTTAATAACATCCTATTTTTAATCTGTAGGTTTTTATATAGAGTTGCCACCAAAGAGAGTTTTGCATGATGTCATCCGAGGTTTGAGAGCATACATTGGCAAACTTCAGCTCAGCAAACAGCTTCAGCTTCAGATGTTTATTATTTTGCTTGTTGTGTGTATGTGTTTTGTTTTTGTTACGCCCCCAGTGGGTTATGGAAAAAAATTTAATGGGAGGTGGACGACTGTCACGCAGTTAAGCACAATATTGCACAGTCAACAATAAATCAATAACACATTTATTACTTGCAATATTTACTATTACAGCTGTACCTGTTTATATTGACACCCTTCAGAATGGCCTGAGACGACCATTGCTTGCATTTTTTACTTGTGATTTTGACAAGAAACAAAAGGAAATAACTGATGTTATTGGCCGGATATTGGCATAAAAATATCTGTATCCGGTTTATTCCTTACAATGAAAAGTGATTTTAAAAACTGCTCTACATTGATCTACGGGCTTTCGTACGATGGTAAACAAGCGTTGGTGGTTGCCATTGCAAGCCCACTTGCTCTGTGCCTGACTAATGTTGTCCTATGGTTTGGAATTATTTCCAAGTGTCTACTTTAGATGTTAAGCTTGCAATTTGCCATGACTGCAAAGCTTTGGTTATGCGAGGCGGAAGGAAGACTTCCTCCAATACCTTGAATTCCCAGGGCGAAAACCATTAATCGCAAAACCACAGACTGTTCTGCATAAAGTTCTGATGGATGCAGACAACGACTGTGTTTCGGTTTAGTTTGGCTTGCTTTCTTTGTCACTAATATATTAAAGGTACTGTTGTTGCGCATATTGTTGTTTTATGTTTTAGCCTGTTTGCGGTGGAATAAGCCAAAAATGAAATGTGTTTGTCGGGATAACCTACAGCTTTTCTTTTAAAAAAAAAAAAAATTTTTTCAAAAGGATAATTTTTTTTAAAGTTAATGGATCAGATTTGATTCTATGAATCCTTCTTCAAAGACAGCCCTACTCATCATTCTCCTTTACAATTTTAGTTCGAATTAGCGTCTATAGTTAATGTTTTCCTACACCCCAAACTCCTAGGTTGCAGCCTGGTGATCGACTTGACTCGTCAGCGAATGAACACGCCTTGCTGAAAAGAGCAGGGGTGAGTAGACGTCCAAGAGGCAATTTTACACTCCTCCTGCTGGGAAGGCAGCTGTTTGTCGTCTTATCACTGCCAGAGCATGGAACTGATTCATAGAAATGTTTCCCTGATCAAAAACGGAAGCCAAGATTGAGAATTACTAGCTCTAATTTTGAGCAGCAATAGTCTACAAGGAATGGATCTGGGATTCTAAAAGTAATCTTTCTTCAAAGCATTGACTGAAATGTAAAATCATAATGAGATTTATAAAACTTTGGCAACTGACTAGGGAGTGAGGAAGACAAACACTAGACTGCCTTAATTTAGAAAAAGAAGAGGGTGAAAGTCATGTCTTAGTAAGACTACAAACCAGCATTTGGTGTTAAATGATATGGGTTGTGCGCATACTTGCTTCATTGTGCTTTTTTACAGGCAATTTAGTGTTTTATAGGGCTAAACGTCTCAGACAGCAATTTATTTTAAGATGAACTTAAGAAGAAGAAGCATGTTTAACTGACCATCTTAGGGGAAATTGTGTTTTTACATTCTCCAATATTTATTTTCGCAATATGCATATATAAAAACACACTTGTTCACATCAGGATGCAACATGCAAAAGGCAGACAAAACAAATGAGCAGATTGAATACAACCCTCCAGTTTTTCCCGAAAAATTATATTTTCCCCTATTTCATGTTGCCCACCTGGTTGCAGGTGACAATGGGTTCCTGGGTATGTCTGAATAGGTGTGATTGTAAGGTTGTGAAATCCTAGGGAGTCTGATTGTTTTCACCCTTGCTCTTTAGTCAGTTAGTATTGCCATTGTCAATGCAAATGGAAATGCAAAATTGTGGATAGGTGATGCACATCCACAACAAGAACCACAAAATGTCAGTAGAAGTTTTTAATGTATGCACTAAAAATAAGGCTACATCCACACAAAGACAAAATGCTCATAGTTTCCATTTTCCGTAAAGATGGAGTTAGTTCAGAAACTATGTGCGTCTGTATGAATGTACTGAAAACGAGTGAAAACGATGTAATTCATATGTCAAAACTGTTAGTGGCGCTGTGACACTCTAATAGCAAAAACACGTGACGGACTGACAACCAAACACTGTGCATGCGCAGTCGCGCAGATGGCCAACTGCGCGACAAGTACGAGTGGCCGAACTGGACCGATGATAAGTGGAGCTGTTGCTTCCAGTCACACTGGATTATAAAACAAGAATAAAGTAATGTGTTGTGTCTTCCAGCATTATTTGTTCTTCTCGAAAATGAAGAAGGAGCAGATTTTGCTACAAAAGCGACAGTAGGCTCACTGGCTTCGGCAGGACAAAAACAACAATTATTGTTTTCCTGTTTGCAGTTTTAGCGCATGCGCGTTTGTAAAGGGTTGGAGATATGACACAAACATCTTCATAGAAGCCCGGATGAGGCCGTAACTACGAAGCTGCAAAAACGGGGTCTTCAAACCTTTCCACTCTGGGACCCGGTTTCAAAAGCGTTTGTTTACAGACCCTGATAATGCCAGCGTCATCTGCATGATGTGCAGGTTTGATAAAGAATATGTAAGTTTAGGCCTCAGATCGTCTTTGTCTGGATGGGTCTTAACTCTTTCAACTGTTCTTAATCAGGAAGTGATTTGGCTCTTATCTGTGCTGCTGAAGATCCTGCAGCGTGCTGCTGACAGACTCCCCGCTCACCCAACATGGTCAAAAAAGTCCATCCATCCATTTTCTTTGCCACTTATCCTCATTAGGGTTCAGGGGTAACGCTAGAGCCTATTTGTAAAATGTCTTGGGTTGTTAAACATACATTTCTAGATGCTCTGGGGCACATCATCAGTGATGTTCCTGGGATCATGGGACGTTTTAGGTCTTTCAACACCAGACTCCCTCTCAGGTGACCCAGCCAGGGCTGATCAGACCCCAGCTTGTGCCCCAGGAGCACTGCCCCAGTGATTGATCCTCTCAATCCAAAGCCACCTGGAGGCTTGCTCTGCATAGATAGATCCTCAAACCATTAAAAATAACATTTATTACACAACACGAACATCATTATTGTTAGGCATTTGTAACAAACCTCTATCAGTCAGGTCCCTAATGAAAATAAAAGTCGATGGAAATGTCGAATTATTCAGGAATCATAATAGGATAGGACTAATCATTTGACATGTTTATAGATCAATTTGTGTTGTGGTTTAGAATATATGACTTTTTTGGGACAAATTCTCTTCAACGCATTAGTAATTTATTATTTTCTCTCCCTGGTAATAACCAATGGTTAGTGCTGCACTTCCCATGCGAGCGCCCGGCACCATGACCGAGATGTCTGGGCACAGTGAGGGGAATCTACCCCTGTAACAATGGAGCCAAATATCCAGTGTCCAACGTGAAACTAACTTCACCATGGGTGTGGTGTGTTTTCTTCTTCATCTGGGCAGCAGGACTCGCGTGGAAATCATCTTTGAGGCGCATTGCCTCACCTACCGTGTTTGAGCTATGGCAACCGGATCGGCCCGATCTTGTAGCAGAAACCTATCTTAACTGATCTTCAAAATACAACAGATCGGCAGCCAATCTTGATCCTGAAGATCGGATTATGATAACCTTACTTAGGAGCTATGTTTCTAATTTTTGAGGTTCTGCATCGAGGTTCATTGCCTGCCATGCAACTTGTTGGCTTTTTTGTTGGTAGTGACAAATAGCGACCTAAGAAAACGTGTGTTCTTTGAGCTGGAACAAACTGACACAATTGGTGGAGAGGGTGCTGGGAAAGGTGGCAAGATGGTGCAATGCATGCCAACTGTTGCCCCTGTGTGAAAGAACATTAGGAAAATAGGAAAACACCCTAAGGGTCGCGCTGGACATGGATTTGACAGGACAGGCTTTTAGCCCTATGGCTAGCTCTCTCAACTGTCATTCTGCGAACCATGGTCGAGTTAAAGTGGTCAGATACAAACTGCAAATTATGTACTAAAAGCTGACCAGTCACAGTAATGCATTGCTGGGACCCGAGGTTTGAGTATTTTAGTTGTGCTCTTAATGAATTACACGTGTGTCTTAAACATAATATACATTATGGAAAGAAATAAAAACTACTGCACTTAGAACTATGCTCAAGTCATGACTGACCATGTGACAAATTGTGATTGATATGTTGATGTTTGAACTTATCATGACTTGACTGGTGGTAAATGCAAAACCAGCATTTGCCTTTGGCAGTTAAATGTGGTCGTTGTTTAGTCATGGACCGCAAAATTGGACTTGATGCTTCAGAAAAGTATGATTCAATTTCTTCTTTTACTGCATGTCAACTCGAGGTCATCTCCAATCACTCATTTGAATGTGAGTGTGGGTTTCCTTGCATTCCGGTTTCTGTTGTGTTTTTATTGGGATGAACATGCCAAAAGCGAGCAAAGTCAACAGATGCAATAAATGTAGCCCACCATAAATAAGTGGGGGAGGTAAAGAGGTGAATTTAAAAAAGTTTAGTATCATTTACCAAATGGCAACAAGCAGTTCCTTATACTTTTCTTAATTACTAGTTAGTTTACTGCAATATCTTAAGGTTTTTCTCTAAAAATCATGGCCAACTTATGATGGGACACACTCTATATAAACCATAGGTTTTCAGCTGAGTTCTACTTTATGACCGCTTATAAAGTATGTAAAAAATAAATGTATGGCTGAGCTTTAAATTATAAATCTAGACCCATTTGTTAGTATACGGCACTTCAGCAAATTGCAGGCAAAAAATGTACTTTTGAATGTGAGTCCCCTAGTTCTTTGATTAGAGAGTGGTTTCAAATTTTCATTTGGTCAAGGCTCTGGTAGTGACTGCAATGCCACGATGAATCCCAAATAGGCCCGAGAGGACATAGAAGCTTTGGCAGGGTGTGTAATTACATAGTAAATTATTCAGTGGGTCGAAACCAAAACATTAAAGGCATTCATTTTCAAAACCATCTTACAAGGGAGTCTCTGGCAGTGATTGCCATTTACTTTAATAAACAAGAGTGGAAAAAGTTAGTCTCCTGCAAATATAATATATATCTTTGCATGCCTGTATAATAGGTACCTCCAGTTACACAGACAAAGGACATTCCTTTTAAAACTCCATCCAGACGAAGACGTTCCGAGGCCTAAACGCACAAAAACTTTATCAAAACCGCGCATCATCCAGACGAAGCCGGTGTTTTCAGGCTCTGTAAACGAACACTTTTGAAACCGGGTCCCAGAGTGGAAAGATTTGAAGACGCCGTTTACGCAGCTCTGTATTCACGGCTTCGCCCCGGCTTCTATGAAAACGCTTGCATCATAGCTCCACCCCTTTACAAACGTGTATGCGCTAAAACCGCAAACACGGATATAAACAATGGCGCCGTACGTTGTTGTTTTTGTCCTGCTGAAGCTAGTGAGCCTACTGTCGCTATTGCAGCAAAATCTGCTTCTTCTTCATTTTCGAGATGAACAAAAAATGCTGGAATACACAGCACATCACTTTATTCTGGTTTTATAATCCAGTGTGACTCGAAGCAACAGTTCCACTTCATTGTCGCTACAGTTCGGCCACTCGTACTTGCCGCCAAGTTTTCTGTTTACAGGACATCTGTGCAACTGCGCATGCCCCGTGTTTGGTTGTCGGTCTGTCTTGTCGCTTTCAAAGTGTCACAGCACCAATAACAGGTTTGACATATGTATTACATCCTTTTCACTCGTTTTCTGTACATTCATATGGACGCACATAGTTTCTGAACTAACTCCATCTTTACGGAAAATGGAAACTATGAGCATTTTGTCTTTGTGTGGATGTAGCCTTATTTTTAGTGCATGCATTAAAAACTTCTACTGACATTTTCCTTTTGGAAATGATGAGCGTTTTGTCTTCATGTGGACATAACCTAACACATAACCGGGTGATGTCGTGTTATGTCCCTTTCACCCTCAAAAAGGTAAATCATAATTCCATAATTGCAATCTCTAATAATGGAACATTTTAAAGCAGGCAAATGGTTTTTAGCTTTAAATTTGATAACATTTCCTAAAGTCACCCAAAGTACACCCCTGATCAAAATTTTTAGACAAAATGCAAAAAAGAGGAAATGGGAATGAGTAGGGATAAAAAGAGACACCCAAGTTAAGAGATAAGACAAAGCACTAGGTTGGGTCAGTGAGAACGAAACGAGAAGATATTTTAACATTAATTTTAAGACAACTACAATAAAGCAATGAATGCACACACAAAAAAAAAATTATTTAACTGAGTCACAAAACAGTGCGTTTGAAAATGTTTATAGTCCCACAAATCATCGCTAAACAATATTACTGTCAACATTTTTTGAGATTGTTATAATAACTGTTATAATGTACAGTATAATTAAACAATATATCATTATTTAATATCAACGTCCATTAATTTCTTATCGGAACAGTTTTTTCTGACAAATCTCACCACGTTTTAATCTTGCGATCTTGTGACACCCCGAGCAGTGCGAAAACTTTTTGAGTAAGCAATTTATTGCAATCAAACAATTAAACTGAAATAGGCCAGTCATCATATTATCAAATGTTTAAGGCAATACCTAATGAAAAAAAAACAGAAACCTCATTAAGATACAAATAAAATGTCCAAAAATGACTTCTAATGAGTAGATACACAATTTTTGATAAATGACAAATGTTGGTTTGGGCATGCTTGACTTTTGTGTTCCATTACTGTCAGGATCATTTAACCAAACTCAGCCGCAATGGTGCGCTGTGAGAGGCCTTGCTTATGCAGCCCAACAAACAAACAATGTTCAAAGAGAAAACATTGAATCCAGAATTTCGCCAATATTTTGGATTTTAAAGGTTGTGGTTTGAAAGTTTTGATCAGATGATGAACAGTCATTTCAATTTAATGCTTGATTGCAATAAATTGCTCACTTTTATTTGTTTGTTTCACTCACCTTTGATCTTTTTGCATTTTGAAGCTCTGCTTCGTACTTCATTAAGATGCAAAAGTGCAAAATGTAAATTTTTGAAATTTTTCCAACTTGTCTTGAAATTTAGATCCGGATTGTAGGACTATGCTTTTCTACAGTTGCCAAAAGTTCTGTACACTGAGGCTGTTTTGGGTCAAATTTAACCCATATCAATTGAGATGAATGTTAGTGCTGTCAGTGTGGTCAGAATGAAGGAAAATTATGGTCATTTTTGTGTGCATTTTTTGTGGGACAATGGTGACAGAGTTCAAGGGGAACCGCAACACTTTTATGAAAACTGTCTGTGGCCCCAGCATTTTTGCTGGTTTTTGAAGTGGGAATCTCAAAACTGACACTGTAAAACAGACTTGTATTAAATCATACATTGTAAATCATCCCGAGGTCATAGGGTGCCTTGACACAAACACACATCTGCACCTGCTAGCACAAGCACATATAAACCAAAAGAGCATACAAAGTAACACCTTCAATTTCGGTTGAGGGTGGTTTGGCTTTACTGCCATAATCTGAACGTCCAAGATAATGAGGTAATAGAGAAGACAATGTGTCAGCGCATGACAGAGAACGTGGGAGACCACTTTGATTATCCTCCAATGAAGATGGATCCGATTCAGAACAGAAAAGTACATGTTTTTGTTGAAAGTAGAGTAGCAGCGTTACATGTCATTTGAACAATTTTAGGGCCTGGCTTTCCCCTAGAATCAGACATTTTGTTAACTTCACAGTTCTTTCTCCTTTCAATCATTGAAAAAAAATCATTGAAACGACAATCTTAAATGACATCAACCATTATGGTCAAGAATGGAAGACCTTAGATGTGGCGGACCTGCTGCTTACATTAGTCTTCTAAAATTGGCTGGTGTGCAAGAGTCCCAAGATGGGACTACTAGTAGGAAATCTGAGAGGGGATAACAAATATTTTCGAGCCACCATGTCTCTCAAAATGTTCTGTACCATATCAGCGGTGCACAGATTCAACAGTTGTTAGACAAGACAGTGTGTCACTGCCAAATTGGCAGCGATCAGGGATGTATGAGACTACTGCCTCTCATGCACAACCATGGCTTGGGAAGTTCTTATGAAAAACCGGACAGGGCAAACTGTGATTTTCACCATAAAAATAGTGTTAAATACACTCTGCCTGGTCTCTAACAGATTGTTATGACAATTTAATTGCAATAAACTCATTAATATTGAACTCATATGCTGGAAACCTTTTAACATTATTTTGTGTGCACAGATAAAGTTTAAATACCTTGTTTAAATAAGTTTTGCAAAGTCAGCGTTTTTGGTCAGTCATTGCCTGGAGACATTTTCAGCAAGTCATTCAAGAACAGGTTTAATGCTCTTCCGTGCATCTTTAAGGAGAAACAGCTTGTCAGGTAGACAGTTCTCAGGTCACTTGGCTGTCTCTGCTGACTCTATTCACCACCTCCCACTGGAGGGCTCCCACAACATGGGCTACATGTATGATGGAACAGAACTCAGGACCGTAAACCTTGGAGACAGCGTACAGTTGCTGATTTAGATCCAGGTTTCAATATAAAAGTCTAATCAGGTGAGGAAGATGGCCTGATGTGCCTGACAAGAATTGAGTCTCTAAACGGATCGGAGGTGAGTTCATATGGTTGGCGACAACAAGCAAGGGAATGGCCGCACAATCCAGCTAATGCCTCCACTTCCGAAGAGCCAGAACGATGTCCAGCAACTCTCTGTTACCCACATTGTAATTCCTTTCCATTGAACTAAGGTGACGAAAAAAGTCTTTTGCACATGGAGTGCAAGTAATGTGTGTCTGACAGGGTTGAGCAGTAGATGAAGGTTAAGTGGCGTATGTCTAGGAGCAGGAGTCACGTTGAGTTCGTCTGACAGCCAGAGGTCATGCCGTGGAATGTCTGACGTAGCAGTCGCAGAGATGAGGATTGGGACTGCTGCAGAACAGGCACCAATTACCTCCACCAGTTTGCACGGGCTCCTCCGCTAGACCTACATGGTGGATGGTCACACAAAGACAATGATGACAAGGAGTGATGTGAAGATGCCTAGTCTTGCCTGTAAAGACATTTGCTTAAATTAAGACAAACAATACATAGGTTGAGAGCTGTCAGCAGTAAAAGGTTAAGAAAAAAACCTGTTTTGAATTTAGGGTCAATAAAAGAAGTCCTGGAAATTTGTGAAAACAGTGCTGCATTACAATTTATCAGTCACAACAAGACACAAACAAAAACCAATGGAGGAGAGAGGTCATTATGTTTGGTGTTGGCCATAGTATGGAGATAAATTATTTTTGAAAGGACACAGAGGGTAACAAGCAAAGCAGACCACTGCAAATTGGAGAGCATAGAAAAGAACAATGCAGTCTCCAGAGCTGGGGCATAACTACAAGGTAAGTAAATTCAGCATGTGTGTTTATTTTTGCCATTATTATCCTTAAAATGCTACACTGTGACCAGCAGTGTTTACGTCACCCATACGATTCCCATATGGTATCAGGTGAATACATACTGTGCAGTCGAAAACTGAGATTAATGTATAAGTCTTAGTGAAAAAATAATATGTTTAGCTTTTGCAGTGTGTTTATTCAAGTGTTTCACATTTGCACTCTTCAACAAGCCTTGAAAGTGACCCAGGCAGCCATTTTCGCCTTATACTGTAATGATTCAGAGGTTCCTCTTCTCAAAATCATACATCAAAAATAAAAGTTGTAATATGTTTCCTTGGAATACAGTGAGTTTTTCATGCTAGTTTATATTTCTGCCAAATAGACAATTTGGATCAGATATTACAGCTTCCAACTCTGCCTATACAGTTCATTAATGGTGTGCAGTCTGGGCCATCAAAACCTTCTCTGCTGGCCTATCCATTACCAGAAGAACTGATCTACATTTCAAACTTATATTACAGTATTTGTTTCATGAACTTGTATTTATTTATTCTTTGAAATATATGGAACACAGTCTATTATCTTCATTTCATAACATGTGTGTGAATTCTCACCAATTATTATGCCTATCCATCATGAAAACATACATTTTTTTTAATAAGAAAACAATGCAACCAAATGAAAGATTTTAAGAATTTAAGGTTACCATTCTTTAACAACTATAAATTACAAGAGTTAAATCCAATAATATACACTGCCAAATATACATAATCTAAAAATACATATTTAGCTTTTTTCCTCAAAATAAAGTCAAGAGTTATAAGTCTAGTTATTGAACTTAAGTGAAACCTCAGTTAGCGTCATTAATTCGTTCCAGAAGGTCCGACTCGAACAGAATACATTTTTTTCATAAAAAACAATGCAAGTCTTACTAATCTGTTGTGGACACCCAAAATATTTACACAAAACACAATTTGAAATACTTTTACAATTATGGGTAAAATTATCTCCAGTGCCTTAAAATGGAGAGCAAAAGAGACACGTGGGAGAAGACGGAAAGAAAACTATCAAAATGGATTGAAGAATAACTAGAATGGCAAAGGCTCAGCTAATGATTGGCTCCAGGATGGGCAAAGACAGTCTGGAGTTACCTGTAAGTGCTGTGACAGGTGGAAGTGTCTGTGTGAAGGTAATCTATTTACAAGAATCCCCCGCAAAGTCCCTCTGTTAAAAACAAGGCATGTGCAGAAAAGGTTACAATTTGCCAAAGAACCCATCAACTGGCCTAAAGAGAAATAAAGGAACATTTTGTGAACCGATGAGAGAAAAAATATATTTTTGGGTCCAAGGGCGGCAGATCGTTTGTGAGACGCCCCCCAAAATCTGAATTCAAGCCACAGTACACAATGAAGACAGTGAAGCATGGTGGTGCAAGCATCATGATCGTGGAATGTTTCTCCTACTATGAATCATGGATCAGTTTGCAAATGTCAAAATACTTGAAGAGGACAAGCCCTTGAAATGGATGTTTCAAGAAGTCAATGACCCCAAACACACTAGTAAACAAGCAAAATCTTTTTATGATGTTCTGTTATGAAGTGGCCAGCCCAATCCCCAGACTTTAATCCAATGGAGAACTTGTGGGGTGACATCAAAAATGCTGTTTCTGAAGCAAAACGAAGAAATGTTAATGAATTGTGGAATGTTGTTAAATAATTTTGGAGTGAAATAACAGCTGAAAGGTGCCACTTTTTGGTGGACTCCATGCCACACAAATGTGAAGCAGTTATAAAAAAAAACTGTGCTCATACAACTAAATATTAGTTTAATGATTCACAGGATTGCCAAATCCTGGAAACAGAAAACGTTTGCACAAAATAGTTTGTAAAGTCAATAGCAGACACTACTATTTTTGTACACCCCCTTTCAACTAATTGCCCAATTGCACAGCCTTAAGAGCGTGCATATCATGAATGCTGGCGGGGTGTTGTTTGTTTTGTGAGAATCTACTGCACCCACTGGTAACTTGTTTGCCATGTAGCGGTAAAATATATTTATCAGTGATTTATCTGGTTACATTGGACTGCTATTAGTTTGAACACTACTGTATATACATTTATTTATTTATTATCCACTTCTTTGTGCATGCTCTGTTGTCCTTCAGTTTGTCATTTACTCCTTGAGTGTTCTGAACAGAAAACACAAGATCCCATTAACAACAGTGACAAACGTTTGTAAAGTTTGCCAGTAAAATAAAATGCACAAGATGTCCACAAACAATACTGTATAACTTCATCCTGTCAATTTACTTATGTAATATTTACAAATAATAAACTAGCGCACAGTCACATACTGTATATTAGTAAGACAAATTCACAAACTTTAACAACTCAAGTAAAATAATTACAGCTTTACTTCCAAAGAAAAAAAGCTCAATGCATGAGGATGTTTGCACACTTCCCTGGTATGAGACTTCCTATATGGGTAAAAGTGAAGCAAACTGCACTGTGGTCTATGAACATTACGATAGCCGAGGTCTCCCATCATATCTCAAATTTAGGTTTCGAATGTCATACTAAGCTTTACATATACAACATATGATGTAATGAGTAAATAAAAGGTATTTTTACAAGTTGCTCCTTTTTCCTCTGTGTAGCGCCGTTATGTTGAAATATTTTTGCAGAACTGGGCGCGCAAAGAATCTTGAGATATGAGAGGCAGGAGCATATATGCAGCATATAACTGGGAAATTTACAAAAATAGAGGTAACATTTTTTTCAATAAACTTTCAACCATGTTCATCTTCCACGGATGAGAACAAATCACTGTTATGCATGGTATATTCTGATACTGTTTGACCACTTTTAACTTGTCTGAACTTCTGTCCCTAATTCTTGTTTCCACCCATTAGAAATACAACATACACTTTGTGCCCTACAGATCTTGTCACACAGGTGAGCCTTACTACATATCTGTTGTGACAGGCTTGTAGCATTTCAGACATTACGGAGTTGGCCGGCCTAAACAAGATGTGATGAGCCACAAACAGAACATGCCGACTTGCTGACAAAAACACTTTTTGGCTGTTAATACAATTGCTGCACTCCAAAAAAGTGGTTTCTGGATGTCTTGCTGAAGATTTTAATGTTTGAATGAGTGGGGTCAGATTAACTGGCTACTGTAACCTGTCCCAAAAATAATATACACGAAACACCCAACATCTGTACTGTGAGGAGGTGATGGTAAGACACGGCATCCCATGCCTGTCAACAATAAGCATATGTTCACTGTGCCGGGAGAGGGCATTGCATCAGGTGCTGTGAGGTAATGTCACACTGATGCTAATCTCATAATCATCATGCATTAAGAAGTGATGACATGCGAATGATTGCCTTGTGAATAAAGTCAATTTTCTTTCTGGCTGAGATCACTTTGGTAAACAATAAATTCATCATGCTTATGTGTTTCTGGCACATGTCATAGTAATTCCCTTTGCGGTTTGCTCGAGTTGCACAGAATTTTTATTTGGTCATTTTTGGGTGATATGATGAAAGCAGTAACGTTTGACAAGGGTTATCCAAATGTCATTTGTAATGAAAGAAGTGGATCCGCAGAGTTCCAACTGAATATGCCTGCTGCTTTTCAATAACAGTGCACATCATTCACATTCATACACTTATATGCATTCAGACTTAGGAGACAAGCATTGGATTTGCTGCACACTGCGTTTCAGTGCAGCATCTGGAGGTTAATGATCTCGCAACAAAACTTCCCAGCGGGTTATTATAAAATGGATACTAAAACGGTACTTCACTGTGCTTGTACACACAAGCTCCTATTTCTTTCTGTGTAGTTGGAGTACCAACACAAATATTTAGAATTAAGGACCCATATTTCAAAAGAACTATTAAGCTTTGTCAAAGTTGACATTGATTTAACAAGGTAGGTGTATATATTGTATATTTATGATACACTGAAGCCCTGCCTTTTATTGCAGGTTTCACAGGCACAATAATCTATGCAAAGCTGGAACTTAACACTGAACTCATTATGTCACTACCAAGAACCCCCCCAGTCAAGTCCCCTGGTGAACACATTTATACTTTTAGTATAACACACACAAGCAGAAATAATATGTCTTAATTGTATTATTTGGAGGTAGGAGCACACAGGTAGAATGAATCTTGTGTAGAAGGTGTAACCTGTGTAGAAGGTGTAACCTGAAGAAGGTCAGTGACTGCAAAGCAGTGGTAGGTGAGAGTGTAGCCAGACAGCATAGGATGGTGGTGTCTAGGATGACTCTAGTGGTGAGAAGGATGAAGAGGGTAAAGGCAGAGCAGAGGACGAAATGGTGGAAGCTGAAAAAGTTTGAGTGTTGCGTGACTTTTAGGAAGGAGTTGAAAAAGGCTATGGGTGGCCAGGAAGTCCTTCCAGATGACTGGACAACTACAGCTACTGTGATCAGGGAGACAGGTAGGAGAGTACTTGGTGTGTCATCTGTAAGGAAAGTAGATAAGGAGACTTGATGGTGGAATGAGGAGGTGCAGGAGTGTATACAGAGTAAGAGGTTAGCTAAGAAGAAGTGGAACACTGAGAGGACTGAAGAAAGTAGACGGGAGTACAGAGAGAGGCAGCGTAAGGTGAAAGTAAAGGTGGCAAAGGCCAAACAAGGGGCTTATCATAACTTGTATGCTAGGTTGGACAGCAAGGTGGGAGAGAAAGATCTATAAAGGTTGGCAAGGCAGAGGGACAGAGATGGGAAGGACGTGCAGCAGGTTAGGGTGATGAAGGATAGGGATGGAAGGGTGTTGACAGGTGCCAGTAGTGTCATGGGAAGATGGAAAGAGTACTTTGAAGAGTTGATGAATGAGGAAAATGAAAGACTACAAAGAGTAGAAGAGGTGACTGTTGTTGACCAAAAAGTAGCAAAGATTAGTAAGGAAGAAGTGAGGAGGGCATTGAAGAGGATGAAGAATGGAAAGGCACTCGGTCCTGATGATATACCTGTGGAGGTATGGAAGTGTCTAGGAGACGTGGCAGTAGAGTTCCTGACCGGGTTGCTTAACAAGATCTTAGATGATGAAAAGATGCCTGAGGAATAGAGGAAAAGTGTGCTGGTGCCCATTTTTAAGAACAAGGGAGATGTGCAGAGTTGTGGCAACTACAGAGGAATAAAGCTGATGAGCCATACAATGAAGTTATGGGAAAGAGTACTTGAAGCTAGACTAAGGGCAAACGTGAGCATTTGTGAGCAGCAGTACGGTTTTATGCCAAAAAAGAGTACAACAGATGCAGTATTTGCTTTGAGGATGTTGATTGAGAAGTACAGGGAAGGTCACAGGGAGCTGCATTGTGTTTTTGTAGATTTGGAGAAAGCTTATGACAGGGTGCCAAGAGAGGAACTGTGGTATTGTATGAGAAGATGGGAGAGTGAGGTTACTGGGAGAAGAGATAAAGAAGGTGGAGGATTTTAAGTACTTAGGGTCAACGGTCCAGAGCAATGGAGAGTGTGGAAAAGAGGTGAAGAAGCGTGTGCAGGCAGGCTGGAATGGGTGAAGAAAAGTGTCGGGTGTGATGTGTGATAGAAGAGTTTCAGCTAAAATGAAAGGAAAGGTGTACAAAACTGTAGTAGGACCAGCAATGTTGTTTGGTTTAGAGACAGTGCCTCTGAGGACACAACAGGAGGCAGAGTTGGAGGTAGCAAAAAAGAAGATGCTGAGGTTCTCTGCGGGTGTGACCAGGATGGACAGGATCAGGAATGAGCACATCAGACGGACAGCACATATTAAATGTTTTGGAGATAAAGTCAGAGAGGCCAGATTAAGATGGAAGGGATAAGGCGAAAGGAAAAAAAGAAGAAGTAATACGAGTGTAAAAGTGACTATAGGGGTGTTAGTCAATGTGTAGAGAGCTATAATGTTTAACATTTAAACAATTGCAAACAGGTTTTCTATGCTCTGGGAAAATATTACATTCATAAATGGAATTCTACTTCCCAGAAATTCACTTATCTTGCCTTCCTGAAACAAGGAATTAATGTAACTTTTATACTGTAAATCAGATTACATCTGTTCATCGATCATTTTATAATATCTGTAATAGGCTCCAGCTTACCCGACACCCTGATGAGGGCAACCAGTATAGACAGTGGATGATGGACAGAGTCATGCTTTGAAGCAGGTATTATTAAAGAATCTGCTAAAATGTGCTGTGAAAAAATCTTTTCACTTAGTTATAAAATTCACAGATTTGGTGATGATGATAAAGCAGTGATGCTTAAAAATTCTGCGTACAGTACCTTTTTTCTGCTTTTCATGAACAGACACGAATCAGACAACTGGAGATGATAAAGTTGAGACAAGATGGATGGACTGGTGAGGACATGGACATTTAAGTGTTGAAGTTTGTTATGACATTTTTGAAGAGCTGCTGGAAACAAGAATGTCTCTTGGAAATTAATAAAGTATCAATTCGTCTACAGTATGTGGGGATGGATTCCAATCTCAGTCTCATACTGGTCATGTATGGAAGTCAAAATATTGTCGGAATAAACGCAAAATATTGAAAAAAGAAAAAATGTACGAACATTATTTAAGAAGAAAGTTTAAATATTTGGAAAATTTAAAAATGGGCAAAAAGAGCAAAAGGTTAAAGTTTATACTAATAATGACAATAATAATACGTTTTTTTCACCAACATCACAAAGCTGAAATACATTTTTTCCTTGAAATGTATATGCAACCATTAAGCACATCTACAGTACATGTGTTGTTTTACAGATGGAACAGGTGGAAAAAGTTAGGATAACCTATTGGTCAGTCTATGAAAAAATAATTGCTTATGAATATATATTTTTTTGTTTTCATAGAAAACCCCCCCTGTGTAAGTAATACCAACTGCCAAAGAATCAAAAGTATATTTCCATTACCTCTATCGCCAAAGTCATATGGGGTAAGGAACTTGTTTGTGCACCAAAATGCTGCCTTTTGCTACCAATATCATGAAGCTCTTAAGCGATCCAGTAAGATGTGAGGGACCATCAACAAAAACTGGCGCAGACTTACATTTCCATGCACGTTCACTTTATGTGACACAACACAGGGATGCTAACCCACACCTAATGTGTTATAGTATTAACAAAAGTAAACCCTTGAAATAACCCTGGTAAGCAAACTTACATGTAAAGTTGTGAAAAAGTTTAAATGTACTTCAGGTCCTCAAAAGAAACATTTTCCGTAACATACTCACGCACCAACATTTTTTGAGACAAAGCAATGTTTTCCTTTATCACGCTAAATAAATCTGACTGCTCCTAAGTATTGTTTTAGGATTGCATGCATTTGCATCCCACTGAAGCACAGTAAGGAACCCTGTTGTCTTTCCTTCACGTCATCTAAACTGTTCTCACAACGCACTAACTTTTGGAATTTAGTTGTACTAAATATAAATTCATGCTAAAGGCATAACATCCCCTGCTAAGATTGGGAATAGTACATTACAAAAAATGCCCAAAAGGAAGAATAAGTTTTCATAACCCATTACCAATAATTATATAATAATATTTAAGTTTTCATTTTTAACAACATAGGTTTGCATTTAAATCCACACAAAGTTTTCCACTAGAAACGGTAGAATCGATCCAAATATTGATTGTAATAATACCAATGGTAGTATAAGCATCTGATCAGTAGTTGACAACCCTTCATTTACAACTATAAACACATTTTCTATAAGGGACCACTCCATTGATAAGCCGCTGTTTCCCTAATAGATGCACTTTTATTGTAAGAGTGTGAAGATTTGGCTTAGAGAGTGATGGTGACAAGTGATGAGTTCAAGGACTGTTGCATACCAAACACAATGGACCAGAAATATTACATTTGGACATGGTTGCTGGAGAAGCACCAATATGCTTCGGAGCCCTGCCGAGTTTGTTCAAGGCACCAAACCGCTGAACTCCTGACTTGTGCAAAATTCTTACGCTGACGTTTCTCCTTCGCCGTATTCGCATGGGCTATAGAAGCATAAACTTTTTATATGAGCACATACAGTATTTATGTTTACTGGATGTGTTTGTACTCTGTATTTTTTACGCACAGTGGAACCTCTGTTAGCGTCTGTCTTAGTGTGTTTTTTGGTTAATGTTGAAAATTTACACCAAACATTTTGCCTTGGTTTGCATAAATGTTCTGGTTACCGTACAATATTGCATGAATATAGTGTTTTGCTTTTTTTAAATCGCAAACCGTCCAGTTAGCATCCTTACCAAAAGACAGGTCACCCCTCTGATGTCACATGAACACAAAAGTTTATTTTTATTTTTTTAATGATTTTACATTCATAAAACAATTCTACGTGCATACAAAAGATGACTGAAAAGGATAAATTAAGCTTAATTTTACCTTCTTTAAAGAGGTGATTGTTGACATGACTTTTCCCAAAGAAACCCCACAGACGGCATATCCCTATTTTGTTGTTAGTTATTTCTAATTATTTATTATTAATTTCTTTCTTTCTATTCAGTAGCGTTTCTCAGCTTTTTTATCAAAATGCTGGGACCTTATTGCAACCTCTTTGGCTCAATTTTTGGTTAAAACTCTCTTTTTTTTGTACATGAAAAACTAATTGTAAAGCTATAAAATAGTGTTTTGTGTTGACATTTTTGCCTTTCTGCAACTGATGGGATTCACATGATTTCTTATGGGAAAAACTGGTTCCGTTAACATTCGTTTTGGTTCAAAGTCAGACCTTCTTGTTCAACGGTGTAACCATTACATTTTTTTGACAGAGATGTGTAGTTTTACTGGCAATATTGTGTGATTTCCACACAGTGCGGGGGATCCACAAAGTGGATCCCCGCACATGGGCCAGGATATTCAGATTTTTGACCCCAAAAATGCTGAAAATAGGCGTCTGCTATGTTAATTGGCAAATAACTACAATGTCAGCCACTGATGACATCATAGATGGCGTAATGGAGGTCACTTTTGTTTCTGGTTTCCTTTGTCTTAGCAGGTTAATATGACGCCTACAACTACATTTGATAAATATAAACTTAAACAGTTCAACTCATGCAGTGCATAAATAACACAACATTTCTGACTGTAAAATGCATTCAAACTTTGGCAAAACTTTGCTGTAAATGTTTTGACGTTAACTGAACACCAGAAGGTTCCACTGCATACCGTACAGGAGCGGGTGTCGAAAGAGGGGCGGGATCAGCAGCTGACAATCTTCAAAACAGTCTGACATCCTCTTGCATTTGTGGTTGCACTTGTGTAAAAAAGGGCCCAGAGGTCAGTGTCAGCCTTTGTTGAAATGTGAACTGCCAAGGCCTAAATTCTTTTTACCCAAACAACACTTACAAGGGCAAGAGAAACTCACAGTGATTCATTGGTTTACGGTATAGGGATGTGCGTCAAAAAGGGGCATGTGACATTTATATTCACCACACAACAAATGACAGGGCCTCTAAAACGTTCCAGCTATTTTTTTTCCCTTCGACACTACAATACATAAGATTAATGAACGCAATGTTCTCAAATAAAGAAGACCAGGCTGAGGCAGCTGACCACACAAATACTTCTAAATGGCTAAACAATGCGTTGCGGTATTTGGGTTAGACCAATGGTGTGGCAATGTGGAACCAACTTGCAGGAATTAACAAGCCTTCACAGAAGGAGCAGATAAAAGACACAAAGCTTTGGGACGTCAACGGAGAAAGTCACTCCAGGTTGCAGACTGTTGTGAACTACTGACCATTTAGAACAGTCAAAAGCGGGGCTTTTTCAAAATCTAACACTGCGGTCACATTATCGAAACTGGTTGCACAGCAGTTGATCAGCGAGAGCGGCTTTCCACATAAATACCAGTTAAAACATCCTTGAAAGCGGAATTTCTGCAGTTTTGGATTTAGAACCTTAGTACCATAATTAAAGAGTGGCCTCCTCTCTTGACTTGATAAGATGGTGAATTTAAAAACCGCACACACACAAGGACTTTTTTTAAAAGGAGCATATACTGAATCACTTCTAGAGCAAGTTGAACTCGTCGCCTGCACTCAAGAAACATCTGCTGCGTTAAAACAGACTTGGACAGCTGACTGTTACACTACTGTCACGTCCACTACCATTCCACCCGTTTTCTCCCACCTCCCCTTTTCATCCGTCTCTCTGCCGCTCTTTTCTGGTATTTGCTTTTAGGCAAGGCCGACCTTTATCTGGTCCGCTATTGCTCTCTGGAGACCACATTTACACCGACCACTGAGCTTCAACATCTGCCAGCAATCAAGCCATCACTCAGCTGCATATGTACCTGGAACTCACCATCATCAACATGCACTGTTGTAGCAACCACGATGGTCACTAACGTCTCCAGTCATGGTTCAGCTGTTTTGTACTGTCTTTGTGCTTTTGTCTCACACATCTAAGATGTCACGTTAGGGCAGTTGCCACTTCAAATTTAGCTTTCACTCCATCAAGGTTTTTCAAAATAGATTAATTCATACATCATGCTGTTTCGTGGCTGAATACAGCCTATTAGTAAAAAAAATGCATATTTAAGCAAACGGTATGTATTAGTCTAAATTAAGCATTATCAAGCATAAAAATGACTGAACTAAAATGTAAATAGAGTATAAGGCATTCAAAAGATGCATTCAAATACGTTGAAACGTAGTATTCTACACGAGTCAGGAATGATGGCTCGGACGTGAAACAATAACTGGCACAATAATCTGTAATAATCCCCCCCTGGCTGTTTTGTGGGAGTGTGACCCGGTCTGCGGGGCCAGAAAGGTTGGGTTGCACTGCTGTAATGAACACTGGGGGTATAACGGTTCACATGGATGTATTGAACTGTTTCGGTTTTGCGTGTTCGGTTCGGTCCACTTGTGTACCGTTTTGGTTCTATTTTATGCTATTTTTCTCATTACATTTATTACTAGAGTGATGTAAGCGCTAAAACAAGAGTCCTGACCTGTCGGAAACCACTGACTGATGGGGAGGAACGTTAGTACCCAGCAAGAAGGCTGAGCTGAAAGACCTTCCCATCTCACTACGCTCTCCTGTTTGGGAACACTTTGGCTTCCCTGTTAAAATTACGGATGGACAAAGGCAAGCGGATAAATCCAAAATTGTGTGCTGACATTGTTCCATGGAGATCGGGTTTGCTGCAGGAAACACGTCAAACATTTTAGCACACTTAAAACAGCATCATCTGGCAGTAAAAGTTACAAGAAAGAAAAAACAGCTTAGTGCAAACACTGATAGCTTCAGCTCACTACCTCTTTTGCTAGTGAGCAGGTTTTCTCCACTGCTGGAGATATTGTCCTTGCAACCACTGTAGTTCTTTCTGCACTAAATGTGGATTAATTTATTTTAAATTTCTCATATTCATGCTGTTGCTGCTAAGTGTTCGAAGTTTACAGTTTCAACATGCTAATTTATACTTTATACACATAATCATTTCTTTTTTTTATTGGAACAGTTTATTTTATTATTTTTCTTTTTTAAAAGTTATTTGAAATATCACCGAAATGAGTAGCTTTTATTTATTTAAAAAATATACTGTATATTGTTTGCATTTTATTAAATAAAAGCATATTTTTTAAAAGTACCCTTGCTTGCCAGGTCTTTTTTTTTGCCTTTTTTTTTTTTTTACCGAAAATGAACCAAACCGAGCATTTTCAAGAACCAAAATTAGATTTTAGTGTACCGTTCCACCTCTAGTGAACACATATACAGTAGTAACACACGCAAGCATGATCTTAAATGCTTTATCCACCTATATGTGGTCTACTATATTGGCCGAACGAGTGTAAAGATGACAACGGGGGCTGTTGAGGGCTCTGTTAATGTCAAAAAACTTATTTAGAAGGTCGTAAACGGGTTTTCTGTACACCAACTACACAAATATTCCACTAACCAGTAACCTCGAACAGAACCCAGACTCCGTGGGGCAACTGTTTGTATCGACCTGTTGAGTTGCGCTAAAGTGACAGAGTAGAGGGTAGTGTTGTGACATTCACGGACGAACCGGTGAGCGATGTGAAACGAGACCCAACTGGGAACCGTTGAGTGATATGGCGCCACCTTGTAGAATATTTACAATGACTCCAGATCACACTTTCAAATTTAATCCACTCACGTCAAATAAGGTTATAATCAATATTTCGGAATCATTCAAACTCATTTGGTATATTTCAATGAATTCCTCCCAGTGATTATTTCCAAGATAAAACAAGTCTGGCTTCTTAAAACTTAATATAAAAATGAGCCAGTTTTTGAACGGCTCAACACGATCCGGCTCCTCTCAACGAGCCACAAATCCCATCCCTGGTAGAGGGACAGAGTGTCGATAGGGGGAGAAAACAGGATGGCGGGGGCTGAGTGATAGAAGGAGTGATAAGACAATGAGTATAACATCAATATCGCTGGTTTCTCCTCTACTAGAGAAGAAGAAAGAAGCTCGGCGCGTCAGTGGAGAAAAAAGTAAGCACCCCAGATTAAGTCAGTTGCAAAGGTTTACTACAAACTCATCCTTACTGTTTGAGGTACAACATTACATCATTAAATCGATATATGTCTTCGCCAAAGGATAATTTGTAAATTCTTTGTTTTCATCTGCTCAAGATGTCGTCGCTGTAGCATACTTAGCGATGGACATGCTTGGTATTGTTTTTATCACTCCACTCCCCTTTTTTTTTGTTAAGAAGATGTGTTGCATGTCTATTCTGACCTGCATTAGGATGCTTAATCATTAATACAGTTAACGTCAATCGTTAGTAAACTTCCAATTGGGCTGTCAGGTTACACCTCATCTACTTCTTCAGTCCCACAGGAGTTCCACAGATCAAGCTCCACAGCTGAAATAATTGTGTGTTCTGAAAATCCTGTTTCCATAGCGAATTTACTGAGAGCTGGCCAAAGACGCGGTCAGCGCAGCTTCTTAGAGCTCCATTTGTCTGCTTGCTGTAAACCTTTCTTTGGCAAGGTTGTTATTTATGGATCTGTTTGTGCCAAGACTAGGTTGTAGTATAGAAATATATGCTCCTATAGGTACGGTTCTATGACATACGATAATATTTTACACGTTTGTGAGTAGCCAAGTGTATTTGCCTTGCACCTGCACCATCTGCACGTTTACACCACATGTCAGCGTTATAGACTGAAGTGTTCATCTTGGATCGGGCGAAAATAAAAAAGGCCCTTGGAGTTTAAAAGACCATTCCTTCACGTACCTTTTAATCGACATTGTCAGAAGGTTGATGACAAATCATAAGGGGGATGGGAGGTTAAATTTAACTGCAAACATATTACGAGGGAACTCATACGGGGGCTCATCAGGGACTTTGAATATTTATTTACAAGTGGACTGTTAGTAGTCTGTTTTGTTTTATATTCAGCAGTATTTTATTGTGTGGCATGAAATGAGCCAAGTTCCAGTTGTCAGTTAAAATGAAAAACAACAACCCAGTCTGATCATCTAATGTGAAAAGAAAGCTTGCAGTTCAGAAAGAAAGAAAAAAATCACAGTGGAGCCTCTAAATCCATACAAACAGAGTCCATCTAGAAACAGACCCTTAGGAAAACAAACAATGTATTATTATATAGTAAATTCTACAATAAACCAAGGGAACATTTTGACAAAAACAAAATCAAACAAGGCCCAAATTTACTTTAAGTCCTCATGGTTTCCTCCACTTTCTTGGTTTTGCTGTAAGTTCATTGCTGCATGGGTTTGAAAATGTTTCCCGAAACGTTTTTTTTTATCCTTTTTGTTGTCATGAAAACTTTAAGTTGAAAGGTACTGATTAAAAAAAAAAGTGCGTCTCAAATCGTCAGTGTGATGACTCATCATTTGAGTTTCCCTGTACATAGACATAAACCGTAATAGTAAAATGATAGTGTACATTTTTTTTAAAGCTTAATCTTTTTTAGTGTTGTTTGGCTGACCAGGATGTGATGTAATGGAGACATATTTCATGTAACATAAATCTAGTGGATGGACTACATGCAAAGACTCACCACTTTGTTCTTCAAAGCATTGTAACTGTAGCACAAGGATAACACACTTCCCCTTCCATGGAAACATGACGTAAAGAATAGTTCCCCAAAGTGTGTTATTTGAAAACATAGATTTGTCAGACCTACACTACATCATATTTCTGATTTTGAATGAGTGTCACTTTTTTTGGATGGGGATTTAACCGGGAAATGTTTCAATGCGGATGTCAGCTCTCTTACATTCAGTCTTATTCAATTCAAGTTACATTGTGTGTGGACCAAGCTTTTTATGTAACAAAAGTTTTATCATAGTACATGTTTTGCATGTAGCAAATTGTGGAGTTCACAACAACTGACATAAAAGTTCCACCGTTCCACCTTTTGCCTGTCACAAAATGGCAATGCACAATGGGCTGAAATTGACATCAGATCTTGTCTTATAGACAACAGAGACAAATGAAGGACAATCCGGTGGCAGACATCCTCTCTTTATTTAAAGGAAACTCAAAACACACCTCTTTGCTAAAGCATACAGTTAGAACTGACTCTTAGTTAGGTCCAGCAAAAAAAAAAAAAGAAAAAAAAATAAAATAAAAAATAAAAAATAGAACTGACTCTTGATTCGCTGCTATGTATGAGAGACAATTCTCTATGTTCCTTCGTCTAAGGCTAAGCCTTCTGACCTACCATGTATCCCTCTGTTATGTTTATATATCAGCCTAACTGGTCAAGACAGACGGCCGCCCCACATAGCCTGGGTTCTGTCCAAGGTTTCTTCCCCAGAGGGAGTTTTTCCCTGCCACTGTCGCCAAGTGCTTGCTCATGTGGGGTTTCAGTTGGCTCTCTGTGACCTTCATGTGTAAAGAGCCATGAGATGACTGCGGTTATACTGTGCTATACAAATTATTTTGAATTTGAAAGAAAGTATCCACCACTGTTTGCCCTGTTTATTTAAAATGTTCAAATCCATTTAGTCTGTGCATCATGCCCCTCCCCTTTCAGGAGAATCACCCACCATCTAATGCCTGACACCTTTTGGTGTCATGGTGAGTGCTTTCTGCTGTCTTTCAGAGCAGTCTTTTCCAGTCATTGAGTTTCTCCAGGCTACCGCATGGTCGCCTAGTGGTTTGCACATCATGATGACACAATAAAAATCCTATCCAAACACATCACAATTGTGCACACACACAATACATGTCAGAAATGCAGTAACAAGCAGTGCTTGTCTGATCCTACCCCTTTCCCATCAGTCACTGACACATATTATTGACTTCCCGCTTGCAGGTTAACGATTTTCAATACTAAGAAGGACAATGATGGGTAGATTTAAGTTCTTTACTCAGCCACTTCCATAATTTCATTCCTCATACAAATATATCAAATGTTTTTAGTGTTGCACATGCTTACCGCAAATGTGTTTTGTTGCATGTTATTTGATAGCCTGTTTGCTTTGCACATCATTTTGCTGGTTTGGAACTGAAGCAGCAGGAGGAGCTTGTTAATGATCAGGGGAATTGGACCACAGTCACCAAGAAAATCATTGGTAACACTGTCCTTTTGGATTTGGAGCTTTGAGTAGCCAAAAGACCAGGATTTGGGGAGTATCTGTAAAGCAGAGTGGAGCAAAATCTTAGAGTAGTCAAAAACTAGAACAAGGGTCGGCAAAACGCGCCTACAGTTCTTTTGAGCCTGTGGTGGTTTTCTTCGCAATGTTGGAAAATGCACATTTTTGAAAGGAGTTAAAAAAATCAGACTTTCTTTGAGACCGTGAAGGCATCCTGGCTGTGTTCTGACTGGTTTGCCTGACTGCATTGGTTAAGATGTGAGACATTTCTTTTACCCCTGGGGTAAACTAACCATCAATATATCCTCCAAAACAAACATATCAGAAAAAAATATAGTTAAACTTTGCATGGACAGATTCCTTTGTCTTCTCTGCCATCAACTGCTGGCTTACCTTTATGCTTAATACTGTACATGGCGAGAAACAACAAAAAATGAACTCAATATATTCTGAAAAATACTGTAGTTACTTATTTCAAAGCAGATCTACATGTGTTAAAGTTGTCATCCCTGCAGTTCAGCCCTGCACACAAAGGGCTCGAAAGAGCGACTGCATAAGTCCACTGACTGATGGGCTCCACACAAGGGAGGCGACGTCGCCTCAAGTCCATTCATTTTCAATGGAAGTGCGACAGGGCGATTATTGCAAGTCTCTGTTTGGACAAGCAATTAAATTTTATTACTGTGCGTGTCATCGTGCACACAGTTTGCGATGCAAACCCAGAAAGTAGGAAAATGAACACCTTTTCACAGCTGTTGCCAGACGAGGGCCAAACAGCAAGAGTTTCGCTGACTGACCAATGAGCAGACAGGACCCTATTTAATATACTCTTACAGCTAAGTAATACTTGACGTGACAGATTTCCCGGAGCCATTTCTAAAAAATAATAAAAGAAAAAAGCAGCGGCATGGCGAGTTGTTGGCGCCAGAGTAAACATAGCAGGTAAGTTTACACAAACATTTATGTTATGGTATATATTAGATTTATCTCTGATACCTGTAAGACCTGGCGAGCAAGGGTACTTGGTCAACACTGGCCACTTTTTCTCCTCTGAACTACTTTGATAGCCCCAAATTCCTTCCAAATCTGACAGCCAATCCAAACCGTGGGAGACTCGTGATTCACTCTTGATGTGAGTGTGTCGCTGGCCAAAGCCGCTTGTCACCATAGCCAGCAAGCAAAAAAAAGAACAGGCTTTCAATTCACTGTGCTGCAAATTTCTTTACACGTTAGATCGTGAGGTTTAGCCAAGATGGTACTATCACAACCCTGCCAGTTGGTATCCTGCACTTGCATTTGTCAAATTCTGTCTAACTGGTAAAGATTCTAAATCAATTATAAGAAACAAGGTTCATTTTTTTTAAGAAGGTGTTTTTAGACTAAGGTTTTGCGGCTCCAGATTAGTTTTCTCTAGTGGGTTATAGTACAGTTTGCCGAGCCCTGAACTAGAAGAAACGTCATTTCTCCATACAATACTAGACTACGTTTTGCTCAGGGATCCCTGTTTCACTCAGACATAAATTCTTTCATAACCTCATAAGAAAAACTTGTTGATTGTCGTCTAATAAAGAGTCAAAGCAGCTGTCAATGTTAGATTCACAGTCTTAGATTGCTTTAACAAAAGAGTGAAAGTACGATAGCAAGAGGACAGTCCCTCCGGAGAAAGGATACTCTCTTGGCGCAACACCATTCCGGTATGCACAACAAGGTCCATGTTCTAACTCCCTCCCTTTCCATGCTCTAACAGGTGGGGGTCTTCTTTGATGTGTCTTGATTTGGTTCTTCGGAAGAGTGTAGCCTTTTAACAGCTGTTACTTGACCACATCCTCAGGACAGGATTAGGTGTGTTTTGGTCGCAAAACCACTCCCTACAATGATCTGATCTTACCAACTCTTCTCTTAGAGTAAACAAACTCTTTCGTATGCGTCCCTGGCAGGCATGTTAGATCTCTTATCTGTTCCTCAGGCGGCAGGCAACTCCCTTTTAAAAGTATTCAACCATATCTATATAACAGTTAACATGTAGAAACAAGCTTAAAATCAACATGTATTACGTGGTAGCATGCTCATATTTGACTAATATATTCATGCACCAAAGATCTGAGAGACATGGCTAACTTGGTTCAAACACCCATGACACGCAGAAACAACATTTAGGACCCGATTAGCCTTTGCAGCCCAGTTGCTGCATTTGTGCACGTTGTGTAAGCACCTGCATCTTGTAAACCTCCAATTGTCTCATTACTCAACCTCCAGTGCTGAGTCTTGCACTTTCGCTGCTCGTATGTGACCTTGTGTGCATTGGTGATAGGTGTCTACTACCACGATCTACATCTCACACACAGACACTGTGTAACCTAGATAAGACATATCTAGAAAGACGTGTACGTTTGCATGCGTGTGCATGTTTGTGAAAAAGCCTCACTCACACAAAGGCATTTTTTCTCCTCAACCCCAACACTTGGTCTTCCTCTCCCCTTCCCCCGCTCGTCAGTCCTAACTTGAAACAGCTGCACAACCATTTGATCTACTTTGCAAATGCAAGTGAATTGACATCTAGCTGTAAATCGATAAGGGTTACTTTTATTTTGCTTAACAAAGTTACATTAAAGAACATCATGTTTACACTTGCCCACATCAGCATGTCCGAAAAGAGTCGGTTCTGGAGAGGAAGATCCGCCAGATAGTTCAATCTCGGATTCAGAAGGAGGAGTGTGGTTTTCGTCCTGATCATGGAACTGTGGACCAGCTCCTCTCTGCAAGGTCCTTAAAGGGTGCATGAGAGTTTGCCCAACCAGTCTACATGTGTTTTATGGACTTGGAGAAGCCATTCGACCGTGTCCCTCAGGGAGTACTGTGGGAAGTGCTACGGGAGTATGAGGTATCGGACCAACTAATTCAGGCGGTGTCAGAGTTTGGTTTGCATGGTCAGCAATAAGTCGGACACATTTCCAGTGAGTGATGGACTTCGCCAGGGCTGCCCTTTGTCACTGATTCTGTTCATTACTTTTATGGACAGAATTTCTAGGCGCAGCCAGGGCGTCGAGGGGTTCCGGTTTGGTGGCCGCAGGATTGTGTCTCTGCTTTTCGCAGATGATGTGGTCCTGCTGGCTTCAAACAGCCGCAACCTTCAACTCTCGCTGGATCGGTTCGCAGCTGAGTGTGAAGTGGCAAGGATGAGAATCAGCACCTTCAAGTCCGAGTCCACGGTCCTGAAGGGTTTCAGTTTTTTTAGGTATTTGAATCCGCTAAAGCGCTAAGCATTCATATTATATTCAACAGATACTAAAAACATAAAGCTTGCATAACTCGCGCCCATTATCACATACCTGACCCTGATTTACGACTGATAAGCTGCCCAAGGCCGGAACACTCCGACTACAAACACCTCCTGTTCCAGACGGATGGCTCCAACATTCAGAGCGAAGACCATCTTCACACGGGAACCAAGGCTGCCTGCACATGAATCAACTGGTGCCATCATCTCCTTGCTAATTGGTTCCTGGAAGCTGCAATTCTCACATTGCGGCCTTATCTGACTGGATCCATACCATCTGCAAACCAGGGCGCTGTCTTCACCCATTGGATGAGACTCAACCGACATTTGCATCTTCAATGTACAAAAGGCCGGGGAGGGACAGTTAGCTGTGTTCTCGTCTGTCTCTGTAGTAAGACTAACTTCTGTGTAGGCCTATAGGGACAGACGGGCACCCCGGAGCCCCGTGTATTAGATTTGTTTGTCAGGAAATAAATATTCATATCTAAATCACGTGGTAGTAATTTAGTCTCCTTTCCTCCAACTCGACACCCACGGGAACTGCGGACCTGAAGTCGCAGGAGGACGCATTACAACAATTTGGCGCCCAACGTGGTTGGAGGGGGAGTTGATTGATTTGGTCGTTGCTGTCTTCAAGCTGAAGTCGACACTACATTTGTCTTCCACTCGACGCGCATCACAAAAAAGGTAAGCAGAAAACCTGTTTATACGAATTTCTGCAATGGACCATACCAAATTTTGTGGAAAGAAAAACTGTATTGTTCACTTGTGGTTTGCTTTGTTTGTGAATTCCAGTAACTCTTTGGTTGTATTTACTTGTGGTGTAGGTTTTTAGTTTGACTGTGTTTGGTGTATTGTACAGGTAGTTTGACGTCAGTGATTGAGAATCACAAAATTGAGGTCTCTTAAGAGTCGGGAAGGACTCCACCGGTTGAAGGGCCGTAAACGCTTCAACTGGGTCCAGTAAAGGGCAGTGCATCAATTGGCGGTGACGGGAACGCTTTACTCGGATGCTTACATAGACAAAGGGCAGTACACTATCGCAATCAGGGGAACGCTTTGTCTATTTGCAATTTAACTCTTTTTTTGACTATCTGGTTTTTGGTTGGTATATTTTTGTATTTTGTTGTAACACAAGTGTGACAGTATGGAAGGCGAGTTTGAACGTGAGTGTGATGAATGGGAAATGTGTCGGGGGGCCCCAAGTATGAGTGCTGGTGAGTTGTTTTGTATGGTGGAAAGGCAAGTGTGTTGAAAAGAGGAAAAGTGAGGCAGGAATTAAAAGAGTTAGATTAAAGACGGGGGCCGCACGGTGGATGAATGGGTAGCATGTTGGCCTCACAGTCAGGAGGTTCAGGGTTCGAATCTCCATTGGGCATCTCTTTGTGGAGTTTGCATGTTCTCCCCGTGCGTGTGTGGGTTTTCTCCGGGTACTCTGGTTTCCTCCCACATTCCAAAAACATGCATGTTAGGTTAATTGGTAACTCTAAATTGTCCATTAGAGAATGAATGTGAGTGTGAATGGTTGTTTGTCTATATGTGCCCTGCGATTGACTGGCGACCAGTCCAGGGTGTACCCTGTCTCTTGTCCAAAGTTAGCTGGGATAGGCTCCAGCATACCCGCGACCCTAATGAGGATAAGCGGCATCGAAAATTAATGAAAGATGAAAGACGGTGTAATAATACATTTCATGGGAATGGCCAGTTTGGCTTTGGCCGCCCCATACATGATAAAGGCTACATCAGGCAAGAAGAAGTCGGCGCTTCCGACCGCGCCGCCGCCGTATGTTCCTACACAGAGTGGCATTTATCCCACTCTCAGATTCCAAGGCAAATTGGATTTGAACGGAGATGACACAGTCATTCCGGTCCCCACATTGCAACAAACTAGCGGGAACCACGCTACCGGTTGGCGACCCTCCCACTGAGCCTCGTACAGAGGCGGAAAAGAACATATCACAAGTTAGACTAGCACAGGCGAACGCGGAAACAACCCGCCGCCTCAATCACGAATAGTGAAACGCATTGACACATCTAACATTTTGACAAATACACAACGCACTAGGCGACGTACAGCGGCCCCCACACCGGTCAGATTCAAATATAATGATGCCGACGTTGCATACAAATCCATATCTGAGTCGGAGGACGATTACGGTGTCGTTTAAAAGGTGCCACCCATTCTCCTTCCTCCCACTCCCTCACCCTACGTTGTCGGGGGCGGAGGGGCTCGTCCAATAACCACCATGACGTTACGTGTCGATAGTGGCGGTAATCACACTGAATATACCCCTTTTTCCATTACTGTTATAGACGGTCTCAGTAAAAAACTACCACCTATAAGTGGCGGTGCAGACTTATGGATTGATGCTGTGTTACAGGCAAATGCAGGTCTCAGTTTTGCTTGGGGTGACATTCGCTGTTTGTTGGCAGCCGCCATGGTACCCTCACAATTTAGTACTTTGTTACAATGTGCTGGAATGTTGAACACTTCAGTACATGAGCCGTTTGGGCCATTCGCTCGTCATCTTTTTGCTGTACTGAGGGAGGAGTTTCCACATGAACAGCGAACTGTACCCACAGTCTTTACATGGAGTGGCGAGACAGACCCGACCATATATTACACCGACTGTATACGTGATTGGACCGCTGCCACCGGGTGTAATCGTTTGAACAGTGCTCCCATGACAGCGTTGTTTAGAACTGCTATTCGTTCTGGCATGCCTGCACCTGTGTCGGAGAGGCTCAATGATGTCCCAAATTTGCTCACCTCACCTGAGGCGGACTTTAAGTCCACATTATTCCATCACATGCGCAGATATCAGATATCAAGTGCAAAAAAACAAAGCTAATGCTGAATTGGCTGCGCAGTTATTGATAATACAATTGGCTGAAGCACGTGAAAAAACCACTGCACAAAAGAAGGAAGCTAGACCCGCTAATGTAATGTTGCAGGGATGGGGTGGGACAGCTGGTAGGGGCAGAGGAAGAGGTAATATGTCGCGTGGCTTCAGTGGCTGTTTCGTGTGCGGTGCCATGGATCACTGGGCTAGCAGCTGCCCACAACGCTACGACGCGCAAAGTCCACAGTAGCAGTGAGGGTGGAGCCACCGACCCCCACAGGGTCCACCCCAACAACAGGCGATGACATCCGCCAGGGGGCGCGACAATCCATTTGCTCAACGTCCGGCCATGCAGTAGACCCCACCTGCTGGTCAATACTATGTCGACCAAGGTGATGACCCCAGCTACTATCAAGCCTAGGGTGGCCTGGGAAGCCCCAAGAGCAGGGAAACAGCGGACCCCATGCTCTTGTTCACAGTGGACAATAAGACAATCAAAGGACTCATAGATACGGGGGCGACACATTCTGTCATCAATGTTCCACTGTCATCACACCAGATTACGTCATGTTGCGTACCTCTGGTTTGTTGAAAGAACTGCCAGCCACAACAACTGCTGATATCTACTGGTGTGTCCTACGGGGCCGACATCCGCGCCAGACTGTGTGCTGACAGCCTATGAGATGTGGAAGCTGTGGATTCTGTCCCAGGCTGTCTACTTGCCCACTGTCACATCACCACATTGGACATTGTTTTATGACACAGAACAGGATTTGACATATCATGAGGACTTTGAGGAAATCAAAAACACTGTTTGGGTGCTAAACTCTTGTTGTATCTTTGCAGGACCTGAGGGGGTGGCGGCATCAGTCTACTTTCTAGAAGCACAGGAACGTTTTTGGTTCCGAGGAGGCCCGGCATCGGTACCTCACATCTTTTTGGCTGTGGCTCCTGGTCACGAACAGCGGGCTTTGGGTCCCATGGTCAAACGGTTGTTAGCTGTCCCCTGATCTCCCACAAGTGCATTTTTCTCCATCTGAATCTGCGTATCGCATATTTGGTTATTTTGAAGACATGTCAGTGGTTCAGCATCAGCTGATTGACCGACACATGCGCAAAGAACTCACTGATCATGATTTGTCGGCACCTTATGCTTGACAGCATCCCAGAGGGGGTGTGGTGAATGGGTCCCTTTGACGTGGGCTTCTGTTCATCAGTTGTTCCTATTACACTCGGGGTACAAGAGAACCCCATTGTGTTCCGGCCGTAGTACAGGTGTCCCCAAGAGGCACACGGGGGAATGGCACGGGCCTTAGCGGGTCTCTGCAGGGGTGTTGGATCACTCTACTTCGGAGTGGTCCACTTCCCTCCGCCCTGTCTTAAAAGGTGACGGGAAAAGCTACCGTATGGCGCACGATTTACATGCTGTGAATGATGTAACAGTGACACCAGTACTTCCGGTGCCAGACCCGCACAGGATTCTGTCTTTCCTGTCTCCCTCGTTCCAGTGGTTTATGGTGATTGACCTAGCAAATGCATTCTTCTGTCTTCCGCTCCCTCCAGACACACGAAAGTATTTTGCTTTTACGTACCAAGGCAGGCGCTATCAATATACTCGCATGCCACAGGGATTTAAAAGTAGTCCAGTATTGTTTAATTATCACCTGCATCAGGCCCTGTCTGACCTTCAGCTCCCGGAAGGGTGCCTGCTGGTCCAGTACGTGGATGACATCTTACTTGCCTGTGATTCAGCTGACATCTGCCTTTCAGCTACCAAAGCCTTGTTGATGGAGCTGCACAAGCTTGGCTTCAAGGTGTCGCGAAATAAACTACAGTGCTGTCGTCGCACTGTCACTTTCTTGGGCCGCGTCGTTTCCGCGTCCGGTTACGCCATGTCCACAGCCCATAGGACGGCCATCTTGAGGCATCCGAAGCCCTCCACGGTGGGAGAGATGCTCTCGTTCCTGGGGCTCTGTGGCTACAGCAGACAATACATTCCATGTTACGTCGAGCGTACCGCTCGTGTACGTGCTCTCGTCCGTGCTAAGGGTTCGCGCCACTCTAACGCGCTTCTGGATTGGGACATGGAATCCTCTCAGGCTTTTATGTCTCTGGTCCAGTCCTTGGCAACAGCCTCAGCTCTGGCCTCAGGAGGTGTCTGTCACCGACACGGTCGCGAATGGTGTCCTCTTTCAGCGTGCCGATGGACACCGTAGAGTCCTAATGTATGCCAGTGTCCCTCTTGACCTCATTGAGCGTCGGCAACCGTTGTGTACTCGTTACGCCACGGGTGTCGCTGCCGTGGTCCTCAAGCCGGCTCACTTAGTGCGTGACCAGCCTTTGGTCATTTTGTCACCTCAATCTGTGGTGTCATTTGTGGCATCTGCCGCATTCACAATGACAGCCCTTTGCCAGTCCCGTCTGTTGCGCACCCTGCAGGCTCCAAACATTCAGTTCATACGTTCTGGTATCAACATGGCTGATTCGATCTCATCCTTCGGTGCTCCTCATGAGTGCACCCTGAAGGTGTCTTTTGATTCCAAGGTGCGCCCCGATTTGCTAACCAAGCCACTAAGTGACGGGCTGGTATTTTTCACGGACGGCTGTTGTTTCCGGTCGCCCTCTGGTGACCTGCATGCTGCGTCCGCTGTTGTTCAATTTGACCCTGTGACTAACACCTTTCACACTGTGTGTACTGATACTGTGTTTTCTTCTCTTTCCGCTCAGGCTGCTGAACTCCGTGCAATGGTACTGGCTCTTCGCCATGGTTCCAGTGCTGCTGCAACGGTGTTCTCTGGTTCTGCTTATGCTGTCAGGGCAGCTTGTTGCGACCTGCCTGAGTGGCGCCGTTGTGGCTACCTGACGGCACGCGGTCAACCGATTGCACATTGTGAGATTGTGGAGCAGCTGCCGGAGGCCTTGCTTCTCCTATCTCACGTGGCGATTGTGAAGACGCCTGGCCACTCCAAAGCTGACATTCTCCAGGCTCGTGGTAACGCAGCTGCTGACTTGGCCGCCAAGACCGCAGCTGGTTATTTGTCCACTCTCTCTGCGTCCATCATGTTGGCTTCTGTTCCTTCTTTGACTTCCCTAGCGCCTCCCTTGTCTTCCGAGTCGCTGAGGGCTCACCAGGCCTTGGCGTCACCGGACGAACGCTCCTTCTGGCTCTCTCACGGCGCCCGGCGGACTTCCGATGGTCTCTTTGTCGGCCCGTCCAGAGCCCCCGCACTTTCCGTTGGGGACCTCTCGGCAAAAGCGTTCGCTGAGTCACATGGCCCTGGTCATGTTGCTCTTCCTGCCATGCTGTATAACCTGTCACACTGTTGACATCCCAACATGAAAAATATGGTTTGGTCTTTTTGCAATGCTTGCACTACTTGTATGTATTTCAACGCCCGTCTTACTTTGAAGCTCTTTGTAATATTTGCATGTTGTTGTATTCATTGGCTTCTTTCGAGGCCATGAGAGGCATTGAAGGGTTTCTGTTTTTTTAGGTATTTGAATCCGCTAAAGCACTAAGCATTCATATTATATTCAACAGTTACAGAGAGATACTAAAAACATAAAGCTTGCATACCTCGCACCCTTTGTCACATACCTGACCCTGATTTACGACTAATAAGCTGCCCAAAGCCGGAACACTCCGACTACAAACACCTCCTGTTCCAGACAGATGGCTCCAACATTTAGAGCGAAGACCATCTTCACACGGGAACCAAGGCTGCCTGCACATGAATCAACTGGTGCCATCATCTCATTGCTAATTGGTTCCTGGAAGCTGCAATTCTCACATTGCGGCCTTATCTGACTGGATCCATACCATCTGCAAACCAGGACGCTGTCTTCACCCATTGGAAGAGACTCAATCGACATTTGCATCTTCAATGTACAAAACGCCGGGGAGGGACAGTTAGCTGTGTTCTCGTCTGTCTCTAACTTCTTTGTAGGCCTATAGGGACAGACGAACACCCCGGAGCTCCGTGTATTTGTTTGTCAGGAAATAAATATTCATATCTTAATCACATGGTAGTAATTTAGTCTCCTTACCTCCAACTCGACACCCACGGGAACTGTGGACCTGAAGTCGCAGGAGGCTGCATTCCAACAGTCCTCGCCTGGATAAGGGTAGTGTGCCATCTCCGGGTCGGGGATGAGTATCTTGGGGTCTTGTTCATGGGTGAGGGAAAGATGGAATGCAAGATGGACAGACAGATTGACGTAGCTTCTGCGGGGATGCGCACTCTGCATTGGTGCGTTGTGGTGAAGAGGGAGGCAAAGCTCTCAATTTACCGGTCGATCTACGTTCCTACCCTCACCTATGGTCATGAACTTTGGGTAGAGACCGAAAGGACAAGATCGCGGGTACAGGCGGCCAAAATTAGTTTTTTTCTGCAGGGTGGCTAGGCTCTCCCTTAGAGATAGGGTGAGAAGCACTGTCATCTGGGAGAGACTCAGAGTAGAACCGCTGCTCCTCCTCCGCATTGAGAGGAGCCAGATGAGGTGGCTCGGGCATCTGGTTAGGATGCTTTTTCATAGGATATTGGGTGGGTTTTCATTCATATACGACTGCTTCGAAAGTGAAGTCTAACTTCACTTATAAATCGGAGCTTCAGAACAAGATTATGTAGGATATTAAATTCATTTTAATATCTATATGCATATGAAATTTTATTCAAATCTGATGGTGCAAAGTACGTAAGTTTGCCACACAATTACTCTGTACATGCAATTTGTGACGTGAAAACTAAATGCATGAGTGACAGGCCTACATGAAAAGGACACTTGATTATCTTCAGTGGATGTTGATGATTAAAAAAAAAAATTCAATGGCTGCTCTGTTGACTTTTAAGTTTTATATTTTGTAGTACAATTGTACTTGCAAAGGTCCGTTCTTCAATCACAGCTTTTGTCTAGACTCAGTGTTAAAGCAATGGGAAACAAAGTCACTACTTCCCGCTATGAATTTGCTCCAACTTCTTTAATACTTGGGGTAGAGAAGTGATTGAGATATCAAAATAAAGTTCAAGTCATGTTTTATCAGTTTTTATCATATAATTAACACGTTAATTAACACATAATATAATTATATAATATAATTAATATAATGTATTATAATATAATATAATTAATATAATTAACTCATAACACATTACATTCCTATTATCAGAAATAAATTGGATGCTAACTGGTTAGCTTTGTTGCAAGTTCCTTCAGCATTATAGTACAATGCAGTGTAAACAATGAATAACAGGAGCGTAATGGTGACTGTAGGACTGGTTTTTAATGTCTATGCAGCTTCAATAATGTTAAAAAGTAAAAGTACAGAGGTTTTCTATGCTTTGCATTAGCAATGGTGAACAGTCTGTGGTTGGACCCCAAAGAAGAGATGACAAAACATGTTAACAAAAAACACACTCAAAAAGAGTGAAAAATAGTACAAAACAGGATCAAAGTTCAACACAAAACAGTGCAAAGTACCATGGTACCATAATACAATATGTGCAAATAAAACTAAGCAGAGCTACAGTGCACAAAACCTCACAAAATACAAGAATCAGAAAACGGCCACCGAGCAGGGTAGTGCAACAAGAGGAGAACGTTGAGCTGGAAGCAAGCCCAGATTTTGCAATAATCTGGCAGCGAGTGTGCATGCATGGCTTAAGAAGGGTTGATTGGAATTGCTCCCAGGTGTGTGCATGTGTCTCCGCCCCGGCAGGACCAGTAGTGCACTGCAACAGAGAGCAGACAAGCAGAAGCAAACCAGCTCGTAACGTAGCGTAAGCAGCTCGTAACGTCAGAACGTAACACTAACTACAAAAATATTCAATTTATTACCAGTGAATCCTATATTGGATTTGAAACAAATTAACTGCTATAAACAAGTGACGACTTTATATGATAAGTCAGGAAGGGCTGTCAAACGTTTTTCACCGAGGGCACATACTGAAAAATGAAAGTATGCAAGGGCCACTTGGATATTTTGTAAACCAACACACATAGATATGTGAAATAGTTATAAAAAATGCATCTCAGCTTTGTAATATTGATAACAAGTATGTTATTAATATGAACTTTTCTCTTTTTTTCCCAATTTTTCCAAATATTAAAAATATATTGGAAAAGACAAATATATATTAAAATTTACTTGTGTGTTAAATGTTTGTGTTAAATACTTTATTCTTAAATAAGCATTGTTTTTTTTAAAATAATATAATGACTTTATCCCCATCATATTTAAGGGAATTTATTCCCATAACCTAATTTTCCTAAAATTAGGTTGCCTACATACAGTGGTATGGAAATTTTTTGTCATACTTAAATGTTTTATATCATCAAACAAATTTAAATATCTGTCAGTGACAACACAATCTTAACATAAAATGCAGTTTTTAAATGAAATGGAGAAAAACCTACCTGGCCCTGTGTCCAAAAGTGATTGAAGTGCCTGGCCAGCCAAAATGGAATCACAGGAATGCCAAAATTTAAAGTAAATACATATGAAAATATAAAAACAATCAATAATACAAAAATATACAATTGTAGTATATACTTTTCCATTTGCTTTCTATTGGGTTTTGCCATTTTGTCATGCCTTTTGTGTACTGTCTGTGTTTTTTTCCATTTTATTGTTTATATTCTTCTTTTGTCTTTGTCTTCTGCGACTGGCGACCAGTCCAGGGTGTGCCACGCCTCCCGCCCGAAGTCAGCTGGGATAGGCTCCAGCATACCCGTGACTCTAATGAGGATACGTGGCCTAGAAAATGGATGGATGGATGTCTTTGTCTTTCTGTTGTTTACCAATCACTTTTTGCAGTGCAGGTTTGGCTTTTTTTCTCCCTTAATACTAAACAGTTTCATTTAAAAACTGCATTTCGTTTTCATTTGTGTTGTCATTGACTAATCATTACATTTGTTTGATGAGCTGAAACATTAGGTGTGACAAACATGCAAAAAAAAAGAAATCAGGAAGGAAGCACACCACTGTACATCAAGTTGGAGGAAATGTCGGTTGCCTTTGAAGACATCGAGGAACTGGACGGACATTAAAGATCACAACAGTCGGACAGTCAGATATATTAAAAAAAAAAAAAAAAAATATCCAGTGACTGTGTGAAGTACATTCATGAGAGAAAAACGCTATAATACAAAGACAGGGGAACAAAAAGGTCTGGAATTGGCAACCACAATGACCAAGTGGATGTGGAAAATGATATGAACTTAGATACAATTTTTTTTTCAATATTTACTGCGCCGAGGAATGTTGGCCACACAGTCAGGAGATTCTGGAAAACCTGGGTTTGACTCTGCAAGTTTGCATGTTTTCCCTGTGAGTGTGTGGATTTCTTCCAGGTACTCCAGTTTTCCCTCACATTCCAAAAATATGCATATTAGGTCAATTGGTAAGTCTAAAATATCCATAGGTATGAATGTGTGTGTAACTGTTTGTTGGTCTGCCCTGCGATTGACGATGTGCCCCGCCTCTCGCCTCAGCTGTGATAGGTTCCAGTTAACCCCTGCGACCCTGGTATACTGGATGTATAGATGGACTGCACCAGGGAAAAACAACAAAAATGAACAAAAATACAATTATAAGGCTTTCGGGAGACCCATTTGAAGATGTTGTGAAGATATGTAGTATTCTGCATTAGTCACTCGGTGTCAGTTATGTTGGGCGAGTCACACAAGCAACAGGCTTTTATAAGAGATATTGACAATAATTCCTAATACGAGCTACTGCTGTGGCCTTAACCTACGCCAAGCAGATCCTGAGTCCCCAATGTTTTTTCCCGTCCACCCCCTCCCTCTGTGGGGCAGCAGCCTAAGCAGGAAAGCCCAGTCATCCCTTTCACTGGCTACTTCGTCCAGCTCCACCCAGCATATACCGAGGCGTTCCCAGGTCAGTAGGGAGACATAGTTTCTACTGTGTGTCCTGGGTCTTCCCCGAAGCCTCCTACCGGTTGGACGTGGCCTGAACACCTCCCCAAGGAGGATTTGGGAGGCATCATGACAAGATGCTCGAGCTTCTTCATCTGACTCCTCTCAATGCAAAGGATCAGAGATTCTACTCCGAGTCTCTCCTGGATGACAGTGCTCTCTAAGGGGGAGCCCAGTCATCCTATGGAAAAACGTATTTCAGCTGCTTGTACACACGATCTTGTCCTTTCCGTCACTACCCAAAGCTCGGTTAGGACAGGACAACGTAGATCGACCGGTATGTTTGGTTTTCCTTTCGGCTCACTCGTTTTTCACCACAACAGACCAGCTCGCGTTCCATCATTTCCTCACTCGTGAACAAGACCCCCCCCCCCCTTGGGGCAGGATCTCATCCCAGACCCGGAAATGGCAACCATGTAATGTACTAATCCTATTTAGCGTAAACGTACTTATCACGGTCAAGTCTGGAACGTATTACTCACGATAAAAGAGGGATTATTGTAATTGCAATTGAACTGACACTGATCGAGCAATGGATTTTGAGCTGGAAGTATATGAACTTAACTACATCAACAGAAAGTACGAGAGTGGAGGAGGAGAAGAAAAATCTGTTTCCATTCGGTCTTCTGTAGTCATAAAATAGTATTTACTGTATATTCTATATGTATGTATGTATGCACTCTACTACTCCTTTAATTGTCCTGTATTTGTTTTAATGACTGAATAAGCAATATTTACACAGTCCTAATTCTTCATCTTCCCCGTTAGAAAATGGCAACATGGGAATATGTTTAACAAAGTAACAAAGAAGTATATCAGTCATTTCTGAGACTTGGAAAAGGGGTTTGGCTTAAATAAACTCTGTCTCTTCCTACTGTTGGTCGGACATTTTGAACTGTGCTGAAGTAAATGTGATGTTCCATCCATCCATCCATCCATTTCCTTCCGCTTATCCGAGGTCAGGTCGTGGGCCTCCTCCTCCCCAGGAAGGCGTTTGGGAGGCATCCTAACCAGATCCCCGAGCCACCTCATCTGGCTCCTCTCAATGCGGAGAATTAGCGGTTCTACTCCGAGTCTCTCCTGGATGACAGTGCTTCTCACCCTATCTCTAAGGGAGAGCCCAGCCACCCTGCGGAGAAAACTCATTTTGGCCGCTTGTACCTGCGATCTTGTCCTTTCGGTCATTACCCAAAGCTCATGACCATAGGTGAGGGTAGGAACGTAGATCGACCAATAAATCGAGAGCTTTGCCTTTTGGCTCAGCTCTCTCTTCACCACGATAGACCGGTGCAGAGTCCGCATCACTGCAGAAGCTGCACCAATCCGCCTGTCCATCTCGTGTTCCATCCTTCCATCACTCGTGAACAAGACCCCGAGGTACTTAAACTCCTCCACTTGAGGCAGGACCCCATCCTCGACCCGGCGATGGGACTCCACCCTTTCCCGGGCGAGAACCATGGATTCGAACTTGGAGGTGCTGATTCTCATTCCAGCCGCTTTACACTCAGCTGCGAACTGATCCAGTGAGAGTTGAAGGTCGCTGCTTGATGAAGCCAACAGGACCACATTATCTGCAAAAAACAGAGATTGAATCCTGCGGCCACCAAACTGAAACCCCTTAACGCCCTGGCCTCGCCTAGAAATTCTGTCCATGAAAGTAGTGAACAGAATCGGTGACAAAAGGCAGCCCTGGCAGAGTCCAACCCTCACTGGAAACGGGTCCGACCTATTGCCAGCAATGCTAACCAAACTCTGACACTGGTCATACAGAGAACAAACCGCCTGGATTAGGTGGTACGATACCCCATATTCCCAGAGCACTCCCCACAGTATTCCCCAAAGAACACGGTCAAATGCCTTCCCCAAGTCCCCAAAACACATGTAGAATGTTTGGGCAAACTCCCATGCACCCTCGAGGACCCTGCCGATAGTATAGAGCTGGTCCACAGTTCCACGGCCAGGACGAAAACGACACTGCTCCTCCTGAATCCGAGATTCGACTATCCGGCGGATCCTCCTCTCCAGAACCCCTGAATAGACCTTACCGAGAAGGCTGAGGAGTGTGATCCCACGATAGTTAGAACCCACCCTCCGGTCCCTCTTCTTAAAAAGCGGGACCACCACCCCAGTCTGCCAGTCCAAGGGCACCGACCCCAACGTCCACGCAATGCTGCAGAGTCGTGTCAACCAAAACACGCCCACAGCATCCAGGGCCTTAAGGACCTCTGGGGGGATCTCATCCACCCCCGGGGCCTTGCCACCAAGGAGCTTTTTGACCACCTCGGTGACCCAGAGAAAGACGAACCCGACTCAGAGTCCCCAGGCACTGCTTCCATGTTGGAAGGTGTGTCGGTGGGATTGAGGAGGTCTTCAAAGTATTCCCTCCACCGGTCCACATCATCTCGAGTCGAGTTCAGCAGCACACCGTCCCCACCATACACGGTGTTGACTGTGCACTGCTTCCGGAGACGGTGGATGGTGGTCCAGAATCTCTTTGAAGCCATCCGGAAGTCGTTTTCCATGGACTCTCCGAACTCCTCCCATGTCCGGGTTTTTAGCCTCAGCGACCCCCAGGGCTGCAGACCGCTTGGCCTTCCGGTACCTGTCAGCTGCCTCCAGAGTCCCATTGGCCAAGACGGCATGATAGGACTCTTTCTTCAGCTTGACGGCATCCCTCACCACTGGTGTCCACCAACGGGTTCTGGGATTACCGCCACGACAGGCACCGACCACCTTACGGCCACAGCTCCGATCGGCCGCATCGACAATGGAGTCACGAAACATCGCCCACTCGGATTCAATGTCCGCTGCCTCCTTTGGAACATGGTCAAAGCTCTCCCGTAGGTGGGAGTTGAAACTCCTTCTGACAGGGAACTCTGCCAGGCGTTCCCAGCAGACCCTCACAATGCGTTTGGGTCTGCCAGGGCTGAAGGCATCCTCCTCCACCATCGGAACCAACTCACCACCAGGTGATGATCAGTTGACAGCTCCGCCCCTCTCCTCACCCGAGTGTCCAAAACATGTGATCGCAAGTCCGACGACACAACCACAAAGTCAATCATTGAAGTGCGGCCCAGAGTGTCCTGGTGCCAAGTGCACATGTGGACACCCTTATGCTTGAACATTGTGTTCATTATAGACAATCCGTGACGATCACAGAAGTCCAATAACAAGACACCGCTCGGGCTAAGATCAGGGGGGCCGTTCCTCCCAATCACACCTCTCCAGGTCTCACTGTTGTTGCCAACATGAGCGTTGAAATCACCCAGCAAAACAAGGGAATCCCCCGAGGGAGCACTCTCTAGTACTTCTTCTAAGGACTCCGCAAAGGGTGGGTATTCTGAACTGCTGTTTGGTGCATAAGCGCAAACAACAGTCAGGACCCGTCCCCCCACCCGAAAGCGTAGGGAAACTACCATCTCATTTACTGGGTTAAACTCCAACGTGCAGGCTTGGAGCTGGGGGGCAACAAGAATTGCCACCCCTGCTCGTCGCCTCTCATTGCCGGCAACACCAGAGTGGAATGAAGTCCAGCCCCTCTCTAGAGGACTGATTCCAGAGCCCTTGCTGTGCGTTAAGGTGAGTCTGACTATATCTAGCCAGAATTACTCCACCTAATGCACCAGCTCAGGCTCCTTCCCCGCCAGAGAGGTGACATTCCACGTACCGACAACTAGCTTCTGTAGCCGAGGATCGGACCGCCAAGGCCTCTGCCTCCGGCCGCTACCCAGCTCTCTTTGGATCCGACCCATTTGGCCCCTCCCAAGAGTGGTGAGCTCATGGGAGGGAGGACCCACGTTACCTTTTCGGGCCCGATCGGGCCCCATGGGTGTAGGCCCGGCCACCAGACCACGCCATCGTGCCCCGCCTCCGGGCCTGGCTCCAGAGGGGGGCCCTGGTGACCCGCGTCCGGGCGAGTGAAAACAAAGTCCATTGTTATTGTGCATCATTGGGGTCTATTGTGATGTGCTAAATGTGATGTTTCTTAGGGTAACTTTGTTAAGCATGTCTTAAATAAATATTCCCCATTACCATTCCAAAGCAAATTATGAAAAAAGTGGAACACTGGGTTCCAGACTAATGTGTTTGTGGACTGTGTGTATTCTTGGCAGTCTTCTGCCTTGTCCAAAGGCAGCACAATACCTCATATAACTCCGCCCCTCTCAAGAATGATGTCCTCCACTAAGTAAAGTAATCCATGACGGGGGTGTTAAAGAGCCTGCTAACCCCCATCCTCCTCTTGCGCCAAAAAACAACACAATCACATAAACTTACAACAAAGATAAGAGAATATAATTTTCCATACATGATTTTAAAGAATCCTTAACTCAAACACTGGTACAGTGACACCTCTAAGGTCAAACACAATATATTCTGGGATGCTTGCCATCTTAAAACCTTTATTAACTATTTTGAGTTATACTGACGTTGTGTGAGGCCCAGTGCATGATGGCAGTGAATTATGATTTTATTTTTTTCTATTTTGAAGGTAAAGTAATGTCATTAATCCTTTGCAAAAGGCCTGAGTCTAACTAAACCGTACTCTAACTAAAAAATATATCCCACAAAAAATAATATACAGTAGTCCCTCAGCACACATCACAGTTCCATTTTCACGGCTTCGCTTTATCACGTTTTTTTCAAACATATATTACCTAATAAATCATGCTGTTTTGTGGTTGAATACAGTCTATTATTAGTAAAAAAAAAACATGCATCTTTCATAAAATGTTACGTCTTTTGACATTGATCACAAGTACCAGACTTGAACAATAGTGCTTTTATTTTTTGCTTTTAAAATATCAGGCACAGTAATAATAACAGCATAATCATTGTAATAATAATGATAACATAGGCTACAGTGTCGTAAACATTACTAACCCGTTTCAGAAAGCACAAAATATTAACACCAAACACGTTTTTGTAGTTTTACATTTATAGTTTTACATGCAGAAAACAATTTATAACGCATATAAATGAAGAATAAAATGGATAAATGGACATTATAGGTTATGTTAACCTTAAATAAGACATGTCATAAGCATTATGTTTTTGTACACATGTACACCACCTTTGTGTTTTGCCATGAATCAATTCTTGAATTTGGCAGTGTTTCCCACCTCAATTCTTTGCTCCTCTTTTAATCATGGCTGCAAAATGACCCAAAATGAAGCCAAAGAAAATTTGCAAGTGCCAACATTTTAATAAAGGCGAGAAACACTGCTGAATTAAATAAATAACTCCATGCAAAAACAAAGGTGCCGCTTGTGTTGATCTCGCTGACACATTGTGTCTTTGCCAACAACATGTTTTCAGTTTAGATAAAATTAATCGTAAACTTTCATTTATCCCTTTCATTAATCATTTATATGCATTAAACAATTGTTTCATGCATGTAAAACTACAAAAAAAATGTGTTTTGTGTTAACATTTTTGTGACTTGAGGCATAACTGTGTTAGTTAGCAAAGAACTACATAGTCAACCACTGATGACATCATAGACGGGTGATAGCTGACCACTGCTTCCTGTTTCAATGTATTAGCAGGCTGCTAACAAGACATTTGAAAATAAATGAATGTGTATGTGTGTGTGTATAAATATACAGTATTCATTTTCTTCTTTTCCTTTCGGCTTATCCCGTTAGGGGTCGCCACAGCGAATCAATTGCCTCCATCTAACTCTGTCTTTTGTATCCTCTTCTCTTGCGCCAACTACCTTCATGTCCTCTTTCACTACCTCCATAAACCTTTTCTTTGGTCTTCCTCTAGGCCTCCTGCCTGGCAATTCAAAACTCAGCATCCTTCTACCAAAATATTCACTATCTCTCCTCTGGACATGTCCGAACCATCTCAGTCTGGCCTCTCTAACTTTATCTCCAAAACCTCTAACATGTGCTGTCCCTCTGATGTGCTCATTCCTAATCCTGTCCATCCTGGTCACACCCAAAGAGAACCTCAGCATCTTCATCTCTGCTACCTCCAGCTCTGCCTCCTGTCTTTTCCTTAGCGGCACTGTCTCTAAACCAAACAACATCGCTGGTCTCACCACAGTTTTGTACACCTTTCCTTTCATTTTAGCTGAAACTCTTCTATCACACATCACACCCGACACTTTTCTCCACCCATTCCAGCCTGCCTGCACACGCTTTTTCACCTCTTTTCCACACTCTCCATTGCTCTGGACTGTTGACCCTAAGTACTTAAAATCCTCCAC
>QODF01000117.1:501782-517834 GCA_024372805.1 Oostethus manadensis | reverse complement strand
TCTATATATATATATATATATATATACATATACAAATATATGCTGATGTAGCCCGAGTGCTGCGGAGCAGACCTGGGTTGTGCTGGTTTTGTAGGTTTTTTTAATGAAAGTTAAAATCAAGGAAACATACGGAAACAAGGATAAAACATGCTAGTTTCCCAAGGAACATGGGAAGGTTGACAGGCACGAATTCATGCTGATGAAATTATTTTTCTACTCAGAATGATCCAAAAATCTAACTTGCAACGTTTTCATTGGCATCGATCCTTTGTGGTTCTGTTGGATTTTGTGGATGTTTTGAGTACTGACATCTACTTATAGACTCTCTGTGTTTACATTAGAGGCTGCATACCACAATCTGAGAGTGTGTGCGTGCGTAAAGCAGTACATAATGTACTCAAATTAAAGATTATGCAAAAGTTTTGTGGCCATTTGGGTTTAACTTCTGATTAATTGTGCAGCCCCAGCGGATTGCGGTCAGGGCAAGCCACTTTAATTTTGCAGCTGCTTGGTTTCAGTGTAAGAAACACACAGTAAAACTGGCCCTCTGACCACATACCGTAGCGCTTAAAATAGTGTTTATTATTATGGGTTTTTTTTTTAAGTACACAAAATAAGTGGATTTATTAAGAAAATGTTCTCTGGTTAAGAGGTTAATGACACTAATGTTTGTTTTTGTTGCTCATATTTTTGGAGCAGTTATGTGTAATAAATCTAAATAAAAACCTAAAATAGGCAACAAAACCTAAAATAAAGTGTTTCCTCTTTGTACTTATCCTTGTTGCATTTATGGGAACATCAACAGTTCCTCAACAAAAGCAATGGCCGAGCGTGGGTGCATAAAACACAACAGATGGGATTGTCTGATGGATATACGTAGTTTGATAGCAATGACAGTAGCCCGGTGGTGAAAATATCAAGTTACCTATCACGTCATAGATCAAAATACTGATAATGTTTGACAAGAAAGGAGCCAGATAATATCCAAACAAACACCAATGCAGGTTCTCACACAGACAGCTAGGTGTGACTCATTCAAGGTGAGCAGAAAGACCATTAAGGGTTAAAATCCATGGGGCTGATGGACTTTCTCAGAGATTGTTTGACTTAAAAGATAATTAAAAGTGATCTGGCAGGCGAGGAACCACTACAGGCTGTCAGGATGCTGGAGACCTGCCAAAGATCTTGACACGTCACGCGGCAGCTGTTCCGTGACGTGTCAAGCCTACACAGCGTACTTTCAAAGCTGCACAGTCATGGAAAGCTCACACTGGTCACGTACCTTTCCATCCTCACTCTTTTACTCCTCACTTTTGTGTTAAAACTGCATTAAATCATGCAACTTTCCTCTTTGTGGAAAGAGTAAACCGGGTATGAGTCTGGTCCATTATCATTTGTACTGTAATTGTGATCAACTGCTGTGCTGGTATTCAAGTTAATTGCATTGCCTTGTTTCCAGATATATGCAAGTTAATCATATTCATTCTGGTTTTATTTGAGTAGAGCATTAAACAGCTGGGCACCACCCCTTGATTTGGTTAAAATGACCTCTGGGGTGTTTGCTCTGCAAATGCGGTTTTGTATCCCTTCTTGAAATAGCAAACAGCAGCAGCATTTTCTGTGTTCTGCAGTTTTTTTTAATGATAATTATTTGTTTTGGATTTGATTTAATTAATTTGAAGTTATTGCTTTTGCAGATAAACTTTTATTTGTATTATTGACATATGTAAGTTACAGTTCTGTTCAATTTGCATGTCACAAAATTCTCTGGCAAAAAAAGGCATTGTTTTGGGATAAAATGACTATGTGTTCCCTTTTTTTTGTTTGGGCTCCATTTACAAATGTACAAAAAAATGTGTGAATTTGGATATAATAAATAATACCTAAATTATACCAGGCTTAAATTCAACTTTGAACCCCTGATATCACTTCCCCCCACTCAGATCCCTCCATCACTGGAGCACAGTCGTAGCAACACAAACAAGCATGACTTTTATTTATGTCCTAAATTGGTTATTTTCTATTATTATGTCTACTATATTCGGTAACATGACTGTAAAGTTGACTATAGGGGTATTATTCCATGTCTAGAGGGCTCTAATGATGTTAGAAACGCTTTCAAAAGGTTTTAAACAGGTTTTCTATGTTCTAACTACAAAATTTTGATTAATAAAGGAGGAATCCTACTTTGCAGAAATTCACAGTAACCTACTAACCATTGGTAAACAAGGTATTGCTGTATTTCTGGCGCAGTGTTTATACAGTAGTGTTCAAAAATAATAGCAGTGCAATGCGACTAACCAGATTAATCACTGTTATTAGTATATTTTTTATAGTTATATAGTTTTGCGTTTGTAAATTCACTGGAAGACACTGCTACGCCTTTCAACTAATTGCCCAATTGCACCGCCTTAATAGCGTGCATATCATGAATGCTGGGTCTTGTTTGTTTTCTGAGAATCTACTGCACTTACTGGTAACTTGTTTGCCATGTAGCAATAAAAATATACTAATAACAGTGATTAATCTGGTTAGTCGCATTGCACTGCTATTATTTTGAACACTACTGTTCAAAATACTGTTCTTTTGTAATGAAGTAAAAGTAATCCATCCTTCAGGAAATATTTTTTTTTTTAAATTACAGAAAGTTCCTGTGAATCTTAAATAATTCAATTACTCTACAGTTTAATATCTAATAGCAATTAGTGGTCAGAGGCATGTTGGCCGCACAGTCAGGAGATTAAGGGTTCAAATCTCTGTTTGTTGGGTGTTCTCCAGGTACTCCGGCTTGCCCCCAAATTTTTAGCGATTCCATATAGGTGCCCTGTGATTGGCGGACAACCATTCGAGGGTGTACACGCAAGTCAGCTAGCACCCCAATGAGGACAAGCGGTATAGAAAATGGATGGATGGACGGTCAGGTGAAGGAATTTATTTCATGGTATCTCATGTGATGGTAACAAACACTCAATGATTAACACATCTGAAAAGGGGGCCTTGACACAACCTGTCCCTAGTGAGACATCAGAGAAGTGATTTACAAATGCATCAAGTACAATGCAGAGGGTGTTACTTGCGACAGCATCCTCTTCTCTTTGTTCCTATTTGGGTATTCCCCTGTGGAGCACAGTACCATTCAGAGTTTGATGCAGAACATAAATGAGGCTCCCAATGACATTCCCAAAGTATCAGGGTGTGCCGAATGCTAGTGGCATGCGAAGTGAGTCTGAAGCAGTGCCTGAACTTTTGAACCTGTCACCTCGCCTTTCTTCCCTGCAACTGCATGTGAACTTTGCTTGCCTTTGTGTTACCAGCTGAAGATGGACTCTGAGTGAACTTTTCTCATCATTCCTGTTCCCCAGTTAGACATACACATGCATGCAAAATCATTTAACACATGGCATGCGACAAAGACCAGCATGAATTATTTATTATGAATTAGACACTAGAGTACAGGGAGGATTATTTGCACAATGAGTGACTTTCAGCACGGACACACATATACAGTACATACATGAATACATTATCTGATTACTGGCATGATACATATAGTAATCCCTCGTTTATTGTGCTTTATTGATTTCTTCGAGGGAATTTCTGCAAAGTAGAATTCCCTATTTATAAATAAAATATTTTCATTAATTATAAATTATTGTTCTAACATTATTACAGCGGTTCTCAGTTAGTTTCTGCACCCCCCCCCCATTGAAATACTATTGAAAACTGATAATATTTATCTATTTATCTGTACTGTACAAACTGAACTTGAAATTGAAACCATGCAACAAATTGGAGATCTGTGAAGTGTATTCAAGAGTCAAAGGGCATAATCAATTTGGACATATTGGCAGTTTTACACTAACATTGTAAGTACTCCCTGCTTCTGACAGTTCACCACGCACCCCCAGGGGTACCCACCCCACTATTTGAGAACCTCTGCATTATTAGAACCCTCAAGGCGTGACATGCCACCCCATAGTCCCCTTTACACTCACACTACCCAATTTAGACAAGTAGGAGTAAGACATACAGTAAAGGCCTTTTGTGTTGGTCCACTTGTGTTCCAGTGTTAGGGGAGTTGAGTGGCGGGTGGACAGGAAGTGACATTGGGGGTTCAGAGTTGGGTTGCAACTTGCCGTGGGTTACGACTGCAACATAGCCCGTGTTGTTATTCGGCATTAGTGTGCCTGTTGCAAGATAATTCAAACCTGACATAAAAACCCGTTGCTCCGGCAGTGAAGTCTGATAATTGTGTGTCTCACCAATCACTACAGTAACTTTAGTGACACCTATTGACCAGTGTACAGTATGAAATATTTTCACAATGTTTTTGAATGTGTCTTTTGAATGCTGTATATTTGTATTTTAGTTCATTTAGCCATTTTAATGCCTGCAAGTGTTTAATTTAGCCCAAAAACATGTCACATTTGCTTACTTACTGATATGTTTCTAGTAATCATACTAAATAATATTTAGCGTTTAAACAGAATGATTTCTTACTATATTTTTGGAAAACTGTGATAAAATGGAGCCACAAAATTTGAAGCACTATGTGGCAAAGGTTTACTGTGTTCTTGTTTTGCTTTCAATACTTTGGCAATGCATTTCATAAAACCCTGCAGTTTCTAAGCAATAAATCCATTTAGTTGTAGTCCAGATGTTAAATGTTTAACACCTGAATCGACACATCGCTTGGTGGATGGAACTGGAAAAATCCTTAGCCGAGAGTCCATAACCCGGGTCTTGCTTGGCTGTGCCTTCCAGCTTGCTTCCATCTCCCTGGAAAGTCTTTTTCAGCTGGTGGAAACTGAGACGGCCGGTGCCTGGAGCCCTTAGAGCCTAAATAAATAAATTTGCTTGCAGCTCTCTGCATGAGGATGATTCTATTAAAATCCACTGCTTCATTTAAGTGCTGCTACACAAATATTTGTTAAGCTACTAACACTAAAACGATAAAGTTTATACCTTTGTTCTTTATTTGAAAGAAAACTAAGTAAAAGTAAAGTAAAAAAGTAAGGGGGTTCAATATTGTAGCATTTGAGACTAATCATCACCAATCAACTCCAAACCCTTTAATGAGGTGCTGGGATTAGTACACTATCCAGATTAGTAAGTGGAAATTTAGACATCATTTCCGTCATTGGTTTCTGCATTTTGGGTGCTGCTGTGACCACTTTGAAAGATGACATCAAATTTAACAACGGCTTTACAAAACATGCGGTACTGACTGATGAGGAGTCCAAACTCTCACTAAAGCATTAACTAGGGCAAAGATTCTTACTTGATTTCTGTCATGCCCCTCCTGGGGGTGAGACATTTTTTGTCAACATCAGGAGATCATTCCTTTTTCAAAAGGTATATGAATTTTTAAGTTTTTTTATTGCAAAGTTTGCAACATCCATCCATCCATCCATTTTCTAAACCGCTTATCCTCATTAGGGTCGCGGGTATGCTGGAGCCTATCCCAGCTGACTTTAGGCAGAAGGCGGGGTACACGCTGGACTGGTCGCAAAATAAAATCCAGCCTGATTTGTAAATCAAATAAACACATAACAATTTATTCTGTTTTGTTTTGCAATGCCACTTTGTGAGTCACAAGTGACAAAAGGATGAACACTGTCCAGCCAATGATAGGATTCTTTTGGTACGGATTTACTTAAACAGCCAATCAATTCAACAGCGTGTTTTGTAGTAGATGCTGCTATTTTGCTGAGCTAGCCCCTTGCACCATTACTCACTAATTGTGAGTTAAGAAATCTAAATGTTGCTGGCAAACCGGTATTATAACGAACGGGCAGTGCAACATCAAGTCACCAAACCAAAGTAAAACAAGCCTTTCCTTTACGGTGAACGGGCCGCCAAAGTGTGTGCACGCTGAAGGTCAAGAGGTGAAACTGGATGATAGTTTTTCATTTTTGAATGAGAAAGGGCTGCTCTATAAAACATGTCGCTAAGCCAAAGTAGGAAGCCAGTTTTCCGAGTGAATGCATTACGTGGCGTACCTGCATGTTTTACCGCTGTGCTTTTATTTTCACATAGCGGATATAGGAAGCGTCGAGCCGAGTTTGTGTAGCTTAATGGACCGGAAAGTCGTTTTTTTTAGACAAAAGTAAACACATACACCAAATAGGGCATCAATTTGAAGTAAATCTGCAGGATAAATAGTGCCACAGCAAGCTGCTTTAAAACAAGGTGAAAGTGAGAGGGAATGAAAGTATACCTAATTAACAATATAAATGGTAAAAAAGGAAAAAAATCGAATGTGAAACTATATCATAACTATGGAATCACAGGAGTGCCAAAATTAAAAGGAAATGCATGTGAAAATATACAGAAAATCAACAATACAAAATAATACAAATGTATCCTATTCTTTTTCCATTTTGTCATCGCTTTTTCTCTCATGTCTTTTTCCCATTTTGTCGCTGCGTTTCCTGTTTCGTCATTTCCATTTGCTTTTTGAATTTACTTGATGGCTCAAGCTAGTAAGTAAAAGCAAAGGCAAAACAATGACCCGCCCATAGTCATTCTGCCATGGTGAGTAGTCAATACCTGATCACACCATTCCTGTTTGCAGTGACTATGTAGTAGCTATGTTTAAATGTAACTCTTAGTGCGGATCACCGGAAGAAATGTCACGGACAGGTAATAACTTCACTATCATGCGACACAGTCCAACAGGCTTGATGGGACTCCATATTCTATACGATATATAACTACGGTTTTTCTACAAGATTCAGATGGTTAATTGTAAGAGACTATGGCTTGTTTTGTCTGAGGTTGAGAATTAAGAAAGCTATATTCTGGAATCCTCCTTGCCGTCTGTTTGAAATCAGTCATATACAAAATATAACAGAATGGAGGTGCTCAGTTCTCAGGTTTCTCGGCTTTTGGATAGGTGTACTACTGTGTGCATGTCTGATATCGCTCACAGAGATCCAAGGGATGGAGTTTTTAAGGACAATATTTATTATTATATTTTTTCCCATAAATTAATGACAATGAAGTTATAAATTTAAGATTTAAAAAAATTAATTTAATGAGAGTAAAGATGTAAATGTATTAACTTTATGTAAAGGCATTGCCTGTGGAGGAGGCGGGGTACGGAAGTAAAATAACGCCAATTTGTTTGTCAACTGCTATGTTTCCTGTAATAAATATAAGCTTTACTGAAGCAATAGGAAAGTTTCCTTCCTTCCCAAAAAACTGACATGTATGACTTTATGCAATGTATTCCGACTAATATTTACGACTTTTATTCCCTTAAATTTACAAATTTTATTCTTAAAATCTCAGATTTTTTTGTGACCCTAGTGACTTTCAATGCTGTCTAAAAAAGGTGGTTCTGTGAGGGAAAATACAGGGTGGGCCAAAAGTAGGGTTACGGTTAATACTTAAACATTTTACATTTATTAGACATTTATTTACATACATTATATTTACATATTGCACATTTTACATCAGGTATTTAATTTCTCAAGTGCTCAGATAAATGTAAATAAATGTCTATTAAATCTAAAAGTGTTAACTGTTACCCTACTTTTGGCCCTTGGCAGGTGTCAAAGATGAATTATGATGAAAGAAAAACAGTAACCAAGCTAACACAACATGCTGAACTTGACAGGCAATAAAGTTTTAGACATTTGTATAACATTAAGTAAGCTCACAAGACTCAGCTGATGATGATGGGCTCCCTAGTAACCAAAACAAAAAAAAACCCTGGGATTTGCTGGAACAGAAGTTTGGAATTTCTGCAGCTCCAGTGTTGCTTTCATCTCAATACAGTATGGTTCCAGCACTTGGTGACCTTGGTCTTATTGATCTTTGAGTAATTAGGATTGCTCTATGGTAAAAGTACTGATGAGCATGGAAAGTGCCTCTTAATCTAACAAAATGGAAAGAGTTGGTATGCAATAATGGATAATGTAGATGTCAATGTGTCAGAGGAGTGCCCTGCCTGGAAGTGTGTGGCAAATGGGCATAAAAATCAAACCCTAACAGCTCAGAAGTATCCCCACGATGCTATATTTGCTTTTATTGCAGCAGCATATGTATACATAGCATGGTGACTTCCAAGTCAAAACCTCCATCTCCACCAATCTACGGTTAACCATAAACCAATTTGGTTATTTGCTGGATACACAAGTAGGCCCAGAAATGAGGATCGGGTTCCATCACACCACCTCACAAATTGGTCTCCACTGAGAGACTGGGATTAGGTCCCCAAAAGCTGTTGCCAGTAGTGACTGAGATGGTAAGGTTGAACAGATGGGATTACTAGGTGGGGTCAGCAGAAGCAGGATCAGCTCAGTCTAGTGCTGCTGTGGCCATCTGGAAAAGTGAAACCCAAGACCTGATGACGAGGTGAAGAAAAGTGCTTTACCTTCTGGACTTGCTGCACGAGGCAGTGATTTGTGCCACGGTAAAACAAGCCCACATGGAAGAGCTGCTCTTTCCCCTCCAACATCTGTCCTGTGATTTCTTTTTCCAGCATTTTTACGTCTGTGGCAAGCTTTCTCTCTGAAGTGCCTTTGGACTGCTCGTTCTCATTTGTTGAAATAAAATGCACGTTACATGTCCACAACACTTATTTTATTCAATACTGATTAAAGTGACGTATGGACCTCTGCATCAGGCACACTTCCTACAAAAGGAGTTACCAAGTCCAACACCACAAATACTGGGACATTTCCTATTAGGTTCATGTATAGCAGGAGGCTAACGAGGACATTTTGTGATGAAAATAATTTAAAAACACAGTCGGACTCACGCTGTATTAATAACACAAGAACACATGCGCCACTTTGTATGCTAACTGGAAAATGTGCGCGAACCCAGGCAAAATTTTGGGTTACATTTTTGGCGTTTAACAAAAAAATCAGGATGTGCGCTGATGGAGGTTCCACAGTACAAAAAATGTGTTTTTGTGTGTGTGTGTGTGTGTGTGTTTGTGTGTGTGTGTGCGTGTGCGTGGCTAAACCGGAGGCACTTATTATAATACATTTTAAAAGTTATTTGTGGCATGTCAGCTGGTAAAAGTACAGCCATTAGTATATCCAACCCATGTACGTAATTATTTATGTCCTTGTCAATCTTTACCACCTGGGATACATATTCTCAAAAAGGTATAATTCCAAAAGCATTAAATACCTGGATAATACCAGGTCACTGATCAGCCAACAAAGGCCAGTGTAAAAAGTTAATGAGCACATTTGAAGCAATGTTTTGAACTATACGGCTTTAGTGGGTCAGCTCTAGTTTCTATCCTAATTCTGGTATCTTAATCTCTCAGGAAATACCAGTTACTGCTCTGTGTTATCAGTGGAAACAGCCAAAAAGGTGTTTTGCATGTAGCATTTTCTCCTTTGCCTCTATGGTAATGAGTTGGAAATCTGTTTATTAGAGCTGCATAAACTTCCCGGGTGATCTGATCAACATTTTCCAAATGACATTTCCACTACCAGACATGCGGTGAAGCAATTTGCATTTCTATTGTAGATGGGAGCTTAGTGACAGCAGTGTAAAAAGTCTAAATGAAAACGCTGTTGATAGAAAAAGTTAGTTTACACTTTCATATCCATTGGTTCTCGCACACGAATCTGTTTTTACAGCTACCAAATAAGTCAGTTTTTCACTCAACTTTTTTTCCCCAGTCATTTAAGCATCTGTCCCTTTTCTCCTAATCATATCCTTTTTATGCTTCTCCCCAAAAAGTGCAAGGCAAGATGTATTTCACATACTCACAGAAAAGGTCTCAGCTGAATTTCACACATTTGGAACCTTCTTGATCCGTGGCAGCAGTGCTAACCATTCTGAACTCGCTGGATTGTGCGAAAGTATAGTAGAATATGTTTTTTTCCGCAGTATGGAAACAAGGAATACGTTGGACACCGAATGTCCATCACAGACAACCATTTACACTCACACTGTGCGCACAGAACCTACATTAGCACAATGAGGTGTGCCTGGCCCATGGACTCTGAGCAGTGGAAATTCGGTGGTTAAAAGTCGCAAATATTCTGGCATTCCTAGATCGGAACGACTTTATACTCTAGTTGTGTTTGCCTAAGAAAGCAAAATGTCTAAGCAAAGTTGGGAGAGAATACAATCATTCATGGAGACTGACTTGGTGCATCAACGCAGACAGAGATGTTAGAAGCGTTATTTTCATCAGCTATCTGACACAAAAGAAGCTTTCACAGTTGGTTGGATCCCCCTACTTTCAACTATTTCTTGCCGTCATGTGCTATGTGTAAGTTCTATGAAAGTATGGTGTGCCTGACCCATGGACTCTGACCATTGGAAATTCAGTGTTTAAAAGTCACAAATACTCATAAAATGATATGGAAGAAGCTTTCTCCATTGATTAGATTGCTTTCTTTTCATAATTTCATGTCTTTATATGCAACACACAATTGGAGGAAATAATTTCAACAGCATGCACAGCTAGTCACATTAATCTGCCGTTGTGCAAATATACAGTATGTCAAGAACTGACTGATGCATGTTTGGGGCCATGGTCGCAAGAGTCACTATAGTAAAAGTACAATGTGCAGGACAATTCACAAGGGAAAAATGAGGACCTGTAATAAACCAAAAAATGATAAATGAAGTTTGACTTTATGATGTTTTATGAGGGTATTAACACATCACCGCGATGAAAATGTTGTAAGTGAACTTACAAAAAGCAAAAGCAACTGTCTGAAACATGAACAGAAGGCCAAAGAGTAACTCCCAAATATACTAAAGATGGACAAATAATAAGAAATAAGAATTCCATTCCATTCCATTTTCTGCCGCTTATCTGGGTCCGGGTCGCGAGGGCAGCAGTCTCAGTAGGGAAGTCCAGAATTCCCGGTCTCCGGCGACCTCTGCCAGCTCCACCGGGAGGACACCAAGGCGTTCCCAGGCCAGCTGTGAGACATAGTCACTCCAGCGTGTCCTAGGTCTTCCCCGGGGCCTTCTCCCGACTGGGCATGCCAGAAACACCTCACCAGGGAGGCGCCCGCGAGGCATCCGGACTAGATGCCCGAACCACATCAACTGGCTCCTCTCGATGTGAAGGAGCAGTGGCTCTACTCTGAGCTCCTCCTGGATGGCAGAGCTCCGCACCCCATCTCTTAGGGTGAGTCCAGCAACACTACGGAGGAAACTCATTTCCCGCGCTTGTATCCGCGATCTCGTTCTTTCGGCCATGACCCATAACTCATGGCCATAGGTGAGGGTGGGAACGTAGATCTCTCTCTTCACCACGATAGTCCGGTACAAACTCCCACATACCATCCAGTACCCTTGCAAGGGTGTAGAGCTGGTCCAGTGTTCCGCGACCGGGACGAAAACCACATTCCAACTCCTGTAACCGAGGTTTGACTAACGGTCGTACCCTTCTCTCCAGCAACCTGGACTAGACTTTCCCAGGGAGGCTGAGGAGTGTGATCCCTCTATAGTTGGAACACACCCTCCAGTCACCCTTTTTAAAAATGGGGACCACCACCCTGGTCTGCCAGTCCAGAGGTACTGTTCCCGACTTCCATGCAATGATGTAGAGGCGTGTCAACCAAGACAGTCCCCCAAGATCCAGAGCCTTGAGAAATTCAGAACGAAACTCATCTACCCCCGGAGCCTTGCCATTGGGGAGTGTTGTAACTACCCCAATTACCTCAGCCACGGTGATAGAACTGTCCACGTACGTATCCTCAGACTCTGCATCCTCTACAGAAGGTATGTCAATGGGATTGAAAAGGGCCTCAAAGTATTCCTTCCACCAACCAACTATATCCTTAGTCAAGGTCAGCAAGCCTTCGTCCGAACTTTAAACCGTGTGAACTGGGGGCTGCTTCCCCTTTCTGAGGTGTCGGACGGTTTGTAAGAACCTCTTCGAGGCAGACCAAAAGTCGTGCTCCATAGCCTCACCAAACTCCTCCCACACCCGAGTTTTTTCTTTGACCACCGCCGAAGCCTCGTGCCGCTTGGCTTGCCAGTACCTGTCAGCTGCCTCGGGAGTCCTGCAAGCCATCCATGCTTGAAGGACTCCTTCTTCAGCTTGACAGCAGCCCTAACCCCCGGTGTCCACCATCGGGATCGGGGCTTGCCGCCACGACTGGCACCGACCACCTTGCGGCCGCAACTACGACTGGCTGCCTCAGCAATGGAGGCACGGAATACGGCCCATTCAAACTCAATATCCCAGTCCTCCCTCGAGATGCAGGCGAAGCTCTGCCGGAGATGAGAGTTGATGACTCGACGAACGGGAGACTCTGCCAAACGTTCCCAGCACCCCCTCACTACGCGTTTGGGTCTACCAGGTCTGTCCGGCATCCTTCCCCGCCACCTAATCCAACTCATCACCAGGTGGTGGTCAATTGACAGCTCCACCCCTCTTTTCACCCGCATGTCCAGAACATGTGGACGCAGGTCTGATGATACGACCACAAAGTTGATCATAGACCTGCGACCTAGAGTGTCCTGGTGCCAAGTGCACTTATGGACATGTTCGAACATGGTACATGCACAAACCACAGTCAAGACCCTTTCCCCAGCTCGAAGGCGTAGGGAAATAACCATCTCGTTCACCAGGGATAACTCCAGCACAGAGGCACCAAGCCAGGGGGATATTATAAGCCCACCCCAGCTCGCCGCCTCTCCCCTGCAGCATTTCCAGAGAAGAACAAGGTCCAGCCCTTCTCAAGGAATTTGGTTCCAGAGCCCAAACTGTGGGTTTAGGTGAGTCCGACTATATCTAGTCGGAATGTTTCCGCCTCTTCCACAAGCTCGGGCTCCTTCCCAACTAGAGAAGAGAAAAACGAGATTTGGCCGCCGAAGACCAGGTGACGTCATCACAGCGTGACAGGCGAGCACTTTACTAAAAGATTGACAAGTAAAATGTTATGAGTAAAATGAGTAAAACGAGTGGAGTAAAATGTTAATTTAATTTGGAGTACAAAAATAAATGTTGATATCATTAGGCAACACCTTAATAAGTGTCATATCTGAAGATTATTTTTTTTTATTTCATGTGTAGAGAAAACGATTTATGTGGATTACATATCCTAGAAGTGGTTTGCAGCTCATGTGAGGGAGGGTCTGGACTGTGTGACAGCGTGAGTGTTCATTATGAATCGGATGTAAATTGTAAGAATGTAGAGACTGTTTTTGTTTATTACTCAGTTTGTATGTTTTTTAATGATTCAGAGGGGAGATAGTACTGTCCTGGGTTCTTCGCTGTGCTGGGTTGGTCTGGGCAGTCTATCCGCCATCTTGTGAGTTCAGGTTCACTGCTGAGCATTGTAATTTTATTTCAATTGTCCAAATGTGAACTAAGTAGTGTTTCTTCTTGTTTTATTATAGGATAAGCCACTCCCGTTGCCTTTTTGCATATTTTATTTTGAAATAAACAGTTTTGGATGATACCGAGACTGAAAATAATCTGTGAATACTGACATAAATTGAATATTAGAAGTCCTGACATTCGTTTTGAACTTTCTATTTGTTTGAAAAAGAAAAAGCCAAATCAAACCAACCCTTAGGCTGTTTTCCTCTTTGACAGTCAGAAAATAAAAAGACCCACAGTAATTTCTTGGGAAACCGCCGGTGGTCTGGCCCTTTATTCTACACCTGGTCACATATATTTACAAAATACAAGGAAGTAGAGTCCAGCAGTACTGTGTATATCCAATGTGGTGTCTAATTACTACTACACTTATTACTAACTCTTCATTCTTTTGTGAGTACACTGTCTGTACTCACCCATTATCCAATGATGTCAGGTTTTATCTATATATATTTTTTTAATACTGCTATGTAAATCCTTTACCATGACAAGATCTTTGACTACTATTTTACTACATTGTTTTATGCTAATTTATACATGCAAAGAGTACATTGCAAATACAGGAAGTGAACAAATATATTGAAATTGATGTGAAACAGATGAGGGGTAGGATTAAATAAGCTTAACTTCTACCTAATCCTTTTGGACATCTGGATGTGATGCATTACAATGTAACTTGTATGCATGTTAAACAAGTCCAACCATTACCATAGGTTTAAATTAAACATTTAGATTTACCATTTAACTTTAGCTTTAGTATTTCTAGTTTGTATTTCTAGAAAAACAAGGTAAATGTGACATAAACGAGCTAAATATTCAAAATACATCAGCTGCAAAAGTGCGAAAACATATTTTACGTGCGGCATCCCAAAAGTATTGTGTACATATATAGCAGGACACAACCAGTGCTGGGAGTAGTCCGTCCACATCTTCATTACTATCACATAATTCAACGTGCCAAAGGGTAAAATAGAACAGTAATATTGTACAAAAATTGAGACAGTGCACAAGAATTGAAAGAAAATATTGGCAAAACCAAATCATACAAAAACTGGGAGGTTCTTGTGTATTTGTTGAAGTCTCCGACCTTTGGAAGGATTGCTATTGCCAAGCTTGTTGGCAAATGAGATTTAAATAACAGGAACAAGTCTAAAACGAAACATAGCTGAGGTTCAAACCCCAACTGATAACATTATTTTTCGCAATATGGGCTGTCCTTAAACCAGCAGTTCTTCTCGTCTTCAGTAAAGCATTGACACTACAAATCATGGCTGTGCTTCATCTGATTTGTGTGGCTCAATGTTCACTTTGGATGCCCTTCCTGCATAAACCCTCCAAATTATCTAGGCTTGGGGCCAGCACTGGAATCTGTAGTGGCTGATGGGTATTGGGTGATTGCCCGGGAAACAAGCCTCCACTATCTTCATAAAAAGAAAGCCCCTTTTTTAAAATATATGGGTATAAACTGTATTATTGCATATGTGCCCAGAAATGATAATATGTATAAATGTTTTGGCAATGATGACGACACCAAGCTCCTGTCACTCAGTAGCACAGCACTGTTTGTTCCCCTCATAACTAATATCCCTTGGGTTTTCTTGTGGTGGAATGCTTGCTAAATCAGTATAATACATCAAAAAACCTAGGTATGTACATATATTGTTATTTTAAACGATAATAAATAAATAATAATGATAATAATTAGTGATGTCCGATATTGGCTTTTTTGCCAATATCCGTCCATCCATCCATTTTCTTCCGCTTATCTGAGGTCGGGTCGCGGGGGCAGCGGCCTAAGCAGGGAAGCCCAGACTTTCCCCTCCCCGGCTACTTCGTCCAGTTCCTCCTTGTGGATCCAAAAGCGTTCCCAGGCTAGCTAAGAGACATAGTCTCTCCAACGTGTCCTGGGTCTTCCCCAAGGTCTCCTACCGGTCGGACGTGCCATGAACACCTCCCCAGGGAGGCGTCCGGGGGCCATCTGACCAGATGCCCGAGCCACCTCATGTGGCTCCACTCAATGCGGAGGAGGATGACAGTGCTTCTCACCCTATCTCTAAGGGTGAACCCAGCCACCTTGCAGAGAAAACTCATCCCGTCCGCTTGTACCCGCGATCTTGTACTTTCGGTCACTACCCAAAGCTCATGACCATAGGTGATGGTAGGAACATATCATCTGGGTCAAAAGACCCTAAAGATGAATTACAACAATGAACTTCGTTTTCCCTTGCCCGGACGCGGGTCACCTGGGCCCCCCTTTGGAGCCAGGCCTGGAGGTGGGGCACAATGGCGAGCATCTGGTGGCCAGGCCTGCACCAATGGGGCCCGGTCGGGCACAGCCAGAAAAGGTAACGTGGGTCCCCCCTCCCATAAGCTCACCATTGTAGGAGGGGCCAAATGGGTTGAGTGCAAAGTGAGCTGGGTGCCGTCCGAAGGCGGAGACCTTGGTGGTCCAATTCTCGGCTACAGAAGCTAGTTGCCAATATTCGATATGGCGATAATGTCCAACTCTCAATTTTTTATTCCAATATCAACCAACGCTTTGCAGTCATTCCAAATTGGAAGTTTCATATGTGGAGGACACACCACAGACATAACAATAGTCAGGTACAAAGTGAACAAGATTGCTTCTAGTCACCCACAGTTGTTTACACGCTTCAGACGCGGTTTGTTGAGGTCAATTGTTATCATAGGGAAAAAAATATATAATTAAAAAAAAAAAAAA
>QODF01000117.1:442190-500273 GCA_024372805.1 Oostethus manadensis | reverse complement strand
AGAAGGCCCCCGGGAAGACCTAGGACACGCTGGAGGGACTATGTCTCACAGCTGGCCTGGGAACGCCTTGGTGTCCTCCCGATGGAGCTGGAAGAGGTCGCTGGGGACCGGGAAGTCTGGACTTCCCTACTGAAGCTGCTGCCCCCGCGACCCGGACCCGGATAAGCGGTGGAAAATGGATGGATGGATGGACATTTTCATTCCAATATCGGGCCGATAATATCAGTGTGCAGACATTATCAGACATCCCTACTAATAACTATTGCTGTCTGTGAACGAACACTTTTGAAACCAGGTCTTTGAGTGGAAAAATTTGAGGACGCCATTAGCGTCTCCATAGCTCCATTGTTACGGCCTCCACCCAGCTTCTATAAAAACGTTTGCATCTCAGCTTCACCCCTTTACAGACACGCATGCGCTAAAACTGCAAACACGGAAACAACAATGGCGCCATATAGTGTTTTGTTAACGATCCCAATGAGGATAAGCAGCATAAAAAATGCATGGATGTATAGAATTATGTAGTTTAGCGTACATTAGTACAAATAAGAAATCTCACTCTGAATTCCTCCACCAACATCTGCGTACACTAAAGAAAACGTTTATTTCTTTACACTTTCTTTTATTATGTTTAAATATACGTTTCCTATACTTTGAGTGTGTAGACACATTATTCTTATTCAAAAACGTATAAACAATAAAATATGGTGTGGTTTTTGAGGGCACTGGAACCAATTAATGGCATTTACGTTATTTCTTATGGGGGAAATGTTCTGACATACGAGTAAATCGAGTTACCAGCTAGGTCAGGGAAAAAATTAAACTCATAAGTCAAGGTACCCCTGTACTTGCATAGGTATGTACGCTTCCCGTTCATGTGGTAGTTCAAGTGAGAAAGTCTTCGGTGGAACCAAACTCCTTCCTGCAGATTGCGCAAATGTGGGTCCATTCTTCTGTCTTGTTTTATTTTGTACTGAAACTTCCCATTGAGAGGGCCAACAAGTTGTTAAGAGTTGTTCATCTTTGTCAGGTTGGCTCTAGTAATTTATCTTACCTTCACAGCTGTGAGTTATTTTCAAGTTTAAAAAAATTGGTCTCCCGGCACCAAATGAACGCAATTATTAGTCAAGCAAAACATTGCATTGTCACTCCCTTTTTCACACACTTAGGCACCAGCCAGCCCGCTCCCGTCACTCGCCATCTTGTCGTGAGTGCTGAGAGGCCTGTGCTTCTAGTTTCCAAAATAAGTCATCAACAGCCTCTCTGTGGGACAAGACAAAGAGAGGCTGATAGAAACCCAGAACTCTCACATTATGGCCTCCAAACTGCTGAAGACAACCGCAACAGGCTGAAGCTCTGCAGGACTCGAGCAGTTGAATAGGGATATTGGACTCCTAAAGTGTTTCCAACCATGAAAAAGCCTTCAAGTACTTTGCATTAGTCCAAAACAAGTACAGTTCATTTTGTTCCTAAGAAACACAGACCCTGTCCCCAACACACACATGCACACACCCCTTAGATTTAAAGTAAAAGTATTATCTTGGTATACCTCATGTGAGGTCATGTATTTTACATAACGGAATACAATTTATTTGGCCTTTTTTTTCTAATCAAACCAAAATAAAGTAAATCTGGGGACAATTGTAATCACTAATATTACATAAACTGTTTTACACTCTGGTGACTTTAAATAGTCAGCTACTATTGAATAATATTCTACTACTGTATTTACCTATTTACATTAAAATACTTAAGAAAATATAAACGAACTAGGTTATGAATTCACCAATGTGAAATAAAATTCACAAAATATTATCATAATTATCACAGTAAAACCACTAGTAGAACTCAGGGGATGCAAGATTTAACAGTACTTTAGGTACATACAGTACAGTTGAGCAGAAATTAATCAATTATACTAAATTCTGGCAATGCTTGACTAACTTGCTAGTTAATCCATCATGCAAGAGTCATGTATTAATTGAACAAAATGAAGTTACGTACACAAAGTTACTTGCACAATATGACGTTTGAGCACCTGTTGCAGGTGGCTGAGTCTGCTTCTTTTGAGATGAAGTACAGTGATACTTCGGTTTCTGTTATTAATTAATTCCAAAAGCTCAAAAGACAACCGAAACATATGAAAACCGAGGCAATTGTTAGGAAATAATTTAAATGTAATTATTTAGTTGCAGATACCCATAAACATAAGATATTTTGAAACAATAATTAGCGTTTTACACACAGAAAACAATGAAAAAAAATTATAAATGACAAATGGAGGAGATGAAATTCAATAGTTACTCACATTCTTTATCAAAGTGCTATCACTCACAACTTTCTTATCCCCAGTGGTGACTTAGTAGCAGTCACTCTCAGTTAAAAATGCACATACTTTGAGTCAGTGGGCATACAATCTCGTGGAACGATACAGTACTGAGGAATACAAATACCAATGTTTAACGTTAAAATCAAACTTTTGAATCTTTCGGTGAGCTAGATATTCACCATCACGTGTGCAGTTCAAAAACAAACGTGTAACATTGCCATGACAATTCACTCAGTTGTAACTTTACCTCATGTTTGCCGCATTTTAGTGCCACTAAAGTAATGCACCAAAATTAGATGGGTTTTTTTTAAATAATAAGGTAGATACGTAATCATTGTCTACATTGTTATTTTGTAGACTTAAGTAAGTTGCTGATCGAGTTATTTCAACAGTATAAATTTGTAAAACATGGGTAGAAAATTCAAAAAAAAAAACTAGGCAACAGCCTGGCTAGTAAGATCATATCAGTATTTTGGAGTTACCATAATAAGTTATTGGCAAGAACATTGCATGTGTGTTTCATGTGTAATGGTAGGTACTTAAATAAAGACATCTGTCTTGTCCTACTAGTTGAATACCAACCACCATTATATATAAAATACCAAACCTGGACACGGCACCACCGTGACATCAAGTGCCTTGAGCGCTTCCAACAATCTAAGGCAGGGATTGCCAACCCGTTGCTCACGATCCACTAGTCAATCTTTGGGACCTTGCTGGTCGCTTGTGAGAATATTAGAAAAAAATTACAAATTAGACCCCTTCCCTCCCAGAGAGCGACCAACAGACACTGAATACGCCCCAGCCAGGAGCCCAGTCCCCAAAACCTGGGCGGCATTGTAGTTGTAGTTTGCTCATGGAGCAGACGCCACAAGCCCAACCTTTGCGAAGATCCACAAAAGTAGGGGTGGCCAAAGTGTGGCTCAGGGGCCATCTTTAACCTGTTCTCGTTGTCTCACTGTTTAAATTTGTTTTTAAAAACAGCAAAAATGATTTAAAAAAATAGGGCAAAGAGCACAATGAGGAAAAGGTTGGTAACCACTGATCTAAGGTATGACTAGCCTCAATATTTGATCAGAAGAATACATTACCAAAGTTCTTCACCGGACTTCACTACCAAGTGTCTCTGCTCTCGTCTCCCAAGGATCATGCCTTACAGAGAACAAGAGCCAGAGGAGGACAAAAAGTCAGTTTCAAAGACCATTATAAACACTTAGCACTCATGAGTACAAATTTCTAAGAACATGACTACAGAAATGTTGGTAAACATCAATCAGTCATCCATTCTCTTGTCATTGAGGATCATGCTGTCGAGCTGGTCCATAATTATAAATATCTTGGCACTAACACTGATGACAAGCTGTCTTTTGATTTCCATGTTGATGCTGTCTGCAAGAAAGCATGTATTTTCTTAGGAAACTTAGGAGTTTTAATGTTAACAGCACCCTCCTATTCGAATACTGCACATGTCTCTTCCACCACCGGCTTTAAACATCAGCCTATAACATTAATAGAAACAGAAAAAACTGCTTGGACACGAGCAGGTAGAATACCAACCCATATCTACTTGTAAAAGCACCTACAGGCTTTTGTTGACTGTTGTCTGGGAAGTTGGTGCCCCCATGCACTACCACTAAAAGGTGTCCATCATTGGTTACCTGTGTGATTAATACATTTCCACTGTCAAGCTAAATGGACTTCCTGGTAAGTGAAGAATATGGAACATATTCATATACACTGAATGAACATAGACTGTATTTAATTCCCTATCGAATTCAGCAAAAATATATACTTGTTACTGCTGATCTGTTTTCATGTTGCGTGACATAAACACTTGGACATAAGTTTGCCAAATATTGGTGACATGACAGTTTCAGCAGGCACTAAATATATTTGTGGATGGCTGCACTTTATGATTACTGGGGGAGCAGCGAGAAACCGGTTAGGACAGTTATTTTCAGACCCATAAAGTCTGTGGAATAATCCACCACCCTGCGGGCCTCACAGCCTCCAGCCTCCAACCTAAAAAAAGAGTTCAATGCTGGAACTCTCATTAGAGCCTTCCATCCAACAGGATTCAGGTTTGTCCACAAACTAGGCATGTGTGTACTATATGTTAATAGTTCAAAGAAGTGACAATTTTAATTTTGAGACAGTTTTATTTGAGACAATATAAATTTTTCTGGGATTTTAATTATGAATAATTTCATTATTAATAATGAATAATTTCATTATTAATACTCAATAAATCAGGGATTGTAATCTTACATTCACTTTCTGTGTACAAAACTGATGCCATTATGCAGTATGTGCATTTATAAATATTTTTTGGTCTTTCAGCTTTAGTTTTTACACAAGATTCCCTTCTAGGTGCAAATTTACCTGGGCGTGGTACCTAAACTATAAAAACACAGAGAAATCTGGAACGTTTTAATTTGTATAAGCACCAAATTGAACAAACTTATGAAGACATTCTGCACGTGTGAATGTTTCCATTCACATTATTGCCATTCAGATTAATGTGCTATTGACCATCTAATAGTATTGTCTGAAAGTACTACTAATACTAATCACAATAACTCAACATTTTTCAGTTGTAACACTTAAAACACAAAACAATACACTCACTTTTTTTAGCTCACTCCTATTCCACAAATCCATCAAAGTCTTCATCTTCAGTGTTTAAGTTTAACAGCAGCGCAATTTCAGCATCAAGCACGAATGGACCCCTCTCGTCATCCGAGTCAGCTTCATTGCCGTATTGGCTGTTCCAAGATGATTCCAGCCTTTGTGAAAGCGAGTGTAATTCTAGTGTGTCACAGTAAATAGTGCGATATGTATGGCATAGCCAAGAGTCGTACGACATCCTACCGTCCTGCAGGCAATGGCAGTGTAGAGCCAATCAGACGCTACTAAATCAGACGCTACTAAATATGCTTCGTTTCCTAGAAGAGGAGAAACAAAACTGCTGGCCAAAGTACTTACCTGAGCTTGTCCATGCATATAACAATACAGTGCACGGTGCCACGGGTTATGCCCCATCTTTCCTTATGTTTGGCAGACACTTGAGGCTCCCGGTTGATGTGGGTTTGGGTGTTAGTCCACAACAGGCCCAGTTTGACATGCCTGGGTGGGTAGGGGATCACCAAACTAGACTGGCATTTGCTTATCGCCTTGCTCGACGAAAAGCAGCCAATGCAGCCTCCCAACACAAGAGGCAATTTGATAAAAGGGCTCGTGCCTTACCTTTGGCGCCTGGAGAACGTGTTTGGGTACGGAACAGGCATAGAAAAGGGAGGGGAAAATTGAGTACCTGGTGGGATCCTGAACCTTATGTGGTTCTGGACTTGGTGGGAGATACTGGGGTGGTTTATAGAGTCAGGCCTGAGAGGGGTGGCAGAGAGCAAACCATTCACAGGAACTCACTTAAAGTTTGTACTGTGCCCTCTGCGGGTCCTCAGCCACTTGGCGTAGAATTGTCTACGGAGACTTGTACCCCTGAACTTCCAATGTTTTATGGATTTTTGCCTGAGCCCCCGATGCAGGCTGAAGGTGACCAAGAGTTCCCTAGGCGGTCTAGCTGCCAAAATATTGGTCAAATGCCTGCTCGCTATCGAGACTAGACTGTGCGTTGCAGGGACTGACAACGACAAAGTGTGGGGGGGTGTGATCCGGCACAATGTGAGATTTGGTTGTGGTTGTGTCTTGGTGTGCATGTTGTATTTTGTCTTTGCATGTGTTGGGGTGATTTTTGTATTTGCTGGTGTGTATTTTGTTCTGCGTGTTTGGGTGTTTCCGGCACACCAAGCACCTGACTTTTCCCCACCAATGACAACTCCAGGTGCTTGCAATTAGCGCACCTCCTGGCCGGAAATTTGCTGGGAGGATATAAATAGGTGGGTCACACAGGCAAGGAAAAGAGACAAGTGGACGGCAGGAGTAGACGTGGTGTATCTGGATTATCTGTGGACGCGACACAGCAAACTGACGCAGCACCGGGACACTCTTGGAGCAGAGGGAGCACCACTGTGCAGAATCATTGCAGGGGCAGAGGAAACTCTGCCTCCGACGTGAGTACCTTTGTGTAGTGGTGCTTAAGTTACGTCGCTGGCCTTTGGGCATTTGGTGCAGTGTTGTGCGCTCGGTGCTGCCTGGTGTGTTGTGGGTCCAGGAACGCGCGTCGCGAACAGTACAGCGCGCTCGCCGGTTGGACGGATCGGAAGGCGTAGAGACGAGTGGCCCGACGTGAGAGGGCGTGGACGAGAAGCAGCTGGACTCGTTTGAGAACGGAAGGTCATCACGACGCGGTGGACAACCAGCGAGTGGAGTGGGAAACTTGGCCCGCGCTGGGCACCGGATCGCCTCCTTGCCTTTTATATATTCCATTTAAAAACCCTTTTTTTTATAGTTTGTTGATCGCTGGTACCATTTCAAGTGTTGTAATAAAAATTTTGTACTATATCATTTTTGTTGGCTTGGAACAGTTGCTCTCTCCCATCATTTTTATTCAGTCTGTTTAAAGTAAACCCCTAGATATTCTTTCAGTTTCAAATTCCAACATTTACCATACCTCGAGCCCACGTGACACGCATGCCTGACAACATCGGGGGATGCTCCTAAGGAGACGACAAATGTTGTCCTGGGGGATATATCCCAGATCTGGATCAGGGCATCACTGAGCTCATGGAGAGTCTGAGGAGCAACCTGACGTTGCCGGATGGACCTAAACATAATGTCCCAGAGGTGTTCTATCGGGTTTAGGTCTGGTTATTGTGGGGGCCAGTCAATGGTATCAATTCCTTCATCCTCCAGAAACTGCATGCATACTCTAGCCACATGAGGTCAGGCATTGCCGTGGACCAGGAGGAACCCAGGTTCCACTGCAGCAGCGTAGGTTCTGACAATGTCAATATCCCAAAAGTTTGACTGATAGGTTATTATATTCTGATTAAAAAATGCTCCTCTAGTGTTTTTGAGTAGTATATACTGTAGATATAAATCCTCAAATATTCCAAAAACATCCATGTTAGGTTAGTTGGCAACTCTAAATTGTCCATAGGTATGAATGGGACCAGTCCAGGGTGTACCCTGCCTCCCGCCCAAAGTCATCTGGGATAGGCTCCAGCATACCCGCGACCCTAATGAGGAAAAGCGGCATAGAAAATGGATGGATTGGTGGATGATCAAAGTACAGCAAAACACTGTGTTACATGTTATCACGAATGTGCTTGTTCCTACATAGTAACAGCATGAATATAAAACCATAAAAGCGTCTTGGAGGTGGTGAGTGTGTGGGTGGAATAGGTGTGTTCAATTATGTACTGTATATTGTTAAGCTTTACCATTAGAACGCACAGAAGTGAGAAAGACGTGTGTTCATGGTTCACATAAGGACGGAGGATGTAAAAAAAGTGCAATTTGACCGAAAGACCAAAAATTTGCAAGAATTTACAGTTTGCACTGTTGGATTTTAAGAATGTTCTTAAGTGTCAAAATCTAACAAGACTAAATGGGAGTGAGACATACAATATATATAAGAAATTTATTGTAAACAACCATCAAAGTGAAATAGGCTTCAGCTCACCAAAAGTTTAGGACCACTACTTTTAAAAGCTAAAATTTTAGCAAAAATACGGATTCAATGTCATTTTCTGTCAAGAATTCACATGATCTCTTCATTGCAAAGACAAAAAAAAGGCTCTCTCTCTTTGAATGCGGTTGGATTTTTGAGCTTCATGAGCAAGGCTTCCCGCAGTGCGCCCTTGCTACTGGGGGTACTAAGCAGTTAAAGGGATAGTTTGGATTTTTTGACATTAAGTTGTATGACATTCCCATATATCGATAGTGACTTACCCCCCAATTTATCCTTTGAGTCCAGTTCTGGTCAGATTTTGGTGATGAAGAACGTAGATCCGGTTAGATGCTGAGATCACATATTATAGCTTCTCAAAACAATATGTGTTCAAAACGTCTGTCCTATGTATATTATTATTTTATAATATTATATATTAAATTATATATATATTATATTGTTATATATTATATTAATATATGTTATTTTATTATATATTCTTGTGGCAGACGGCTGCGATTTGCGCATCTTTATCCGCTGTGGCAGGGGATTTTAAATCTCTACTTAGAACCTCCTTGGAGCAATCCATCCATTTTCTATACCGCTTATCCTCATTAGGGGCGCGGGTATGCTGGTGCCTATCCCAGCTGACTTTGGGTGGGAGGCGGGGTACACCCTGGACTGGTCGCCAGTCATTTGCAGGGCAGACATACAACCAGTCACCCTCACATGACTGGCGACCATGCTAATGGACAATTTAGTGTCGCCAATTAACCTAACATGCATGTTTTTGGAATGTAGGAGGAAACTGGAGTACCCGGAGAAAACCCGCACACACACGGGGAGAACATGCAAACTCCACACAGAACCCTGAACCTCCTGACTGTGAGGCCAACATGTGCAGCCAGCCACCGTGCACCCCCTCTCCTTCGTATCATTCCATTTCATTTACTTCTGCTTATCCGGGTCCGGGTCACGGGGGCAGCAGTCTCAGTAGGGAAGTCCAGACTTCCCGGTCTTCGGCGACCTCTTCCAGCTCCACCGGGAGGACACCAAGGCGTTCCCAGGCCAGCTGTGTGACATAGTCCCTCCAACGGAGCCTTCTCTCAGCTGGGCATGCCTGAAACACCTCACCAGGGAGGCGCCCAGGAGGTATCCGGACTAGATGCCCGAGCCACCTCAACTGGCTCCTCTCAAAATGAAAGAGCAGCGGCTCTACTCTGAGCTCCTCCCGGATGGCCGAGCTCCTCACCCTATCTCTTAGTGTGATCCCACCCACCCTACGAAGAAAACTAATTTCCGCCGCTTGTATCCGCGATCTTGTTTTTTCGGTCATGACCCATAACTCATGACCATAGGTGAGGGTGGGAATGTAGATCGATCAGTAAACAGAGAGTTTTATCTTGCGGCTCAGCTCTCTCTTCACCACAGCAGTCCGGTACAGCGACCGCATTACTGCTGACACTGCATTGATCCATCTGTCGACCTCACGCTCCAACCGTTCCTCACTCGCTAACAAGACCCCTAGATACTTGAACTCCTCCACCTGAGGCAAGACCTCACTCCCAACCCGGGGGGTACAATCCACCCGTTTCCGATTGAGAACCATGGCCTCGGATTTGGAGGTGCTGACTCTCATCCCAGAAGCTTCACACTCAGCTGCAAACTGCTCCAGTAAACGCTGAAGGTCACAGCGTGATGAGACCATAAGGACCACATCCTCTGCAAATAGCAGAGACGAGATCCTAAGGTCACTAAGCTGTACTCCCTCAACGCCTTGACTGCACCTAGAAATTCTGTCGATGAAGATTATGAACAGAATCGGTGACAAAGGGCAGCCTTGGCGGAGGCCACTGTTCACCGGAAACAAGCTCGACTTACTGCTGGCTATGCGAACCAGGCTCCTGCTTCGATTGTACAAGTACCGAATGGCACGTAGTAGCGGGCCACCAATCCCGTCCTCCCGGAGCACCCCCCACAGGACACCACAAGGGACACGGTCGAATCCCTTTTCCGAAGCCGCATGCCGCTTGGCTTGCCGGTACCTGTCAGCTGCCTCGGGAGTCCCGCAAGCCATCAATGCTTGAAGGACTCCTTCTTCAGCTTGACAGCAGCCCTTAGCCCTGGTGTCCACCATCGGGTTCGGGGATTGCCGCCACGACTGGCACCGACCACCTTTCGGGCGCAACTACGACTGGCTGCCTCAGCAATGGAGGCACGGAATACGGCCCATTCAAACTCAATATCCCGGTCCTCCCTCGAGATGCAGGCGAAGCGCTGCCGGAGATGAGAGTTGATGACTCGACGAACGGAAGACTCTGCCAGACGTTCCCAGCACCCCCTCACTACGCGTTTGGGTCTACCATGTCTGTCTGGCATCCTTCCCCACCATCTAATCCAACCAATCACCAGGTGGGGGTCAGTTGACAGCTCCACCCCTCTTTTCACCAGCGTGTCCAGAACATGCGGACGCATGTCTGATGATACGACCACAAAATCGATCATAGACCTGCGACCTAAAGTGTCCTAGTGCCAAGTGCGCTTATGGACATACTTATGTTCGAACATGGTGTTTGTTATGAACAAACTGGGATTCGCACAGAAGTCCAGAAACAACCATGGAGTCACCAGCTGGGGTGCAGATAAACTCCAAGAAGGCTGGGTACTCTGAACTGCCGTTCAGCGCATACGCACAAACCGCAGTCAGGAGCCTTTCCCCAGCCCAAAGGCGTAGGGAAATAGCACCCTCGTTCACCAGGGTTGACTCCAGCACAGAGGCACCAAGCCGGGGGGCTTTTAATAAGCCCACACCAGCTCGACACCTCTTCCCTGCAGCAATTCCAGAGAAGAACAAGGTCCAGCCCTTCTCAAGGAATTTTATTCCAGAGCCCAAACTGTGGGTTGAGGTGAGTCCGACTATATCTAGTCGAAATGTCTCCGCCTCATCGACATGCTGGGGCTCCTTGGCCACCAGAGAAGTGACATTCCATGTCCCAAGAACCAGATTTGGCCGCCGAAGACCAGGTCGCCCGGACACCCGCCCTCGACCACTGCCCAAATCGCATTGCACCGGACCCTTATGCTTGCCCTTGTAGGTGGTGGGTCTGCGGGGGGGGAGTTCCCGTGCTCCTGATTCGGGCTTGGCCCGGCCAGGCCCCACTGGTGAAGGCCTTGCCACCAGGCGCTCACCTGCGAGCCCCTCCTCCAGACCTGGCTCCAGGGTGAGGCCATGTGTCCCATGTCCGGGCGAGGTGTGGTCACTCCTCTTGCTATTCTTCATTAGGGTCTTCTGAATCACTCTTAGTCTGGCCCGTCACATAGAACCTGTTTGCCTTGGGAGACCCTACCTGGGGCATAAAGCCCCCGACAATATAGCTCCTTGGATCACTCGGGCACTCAAACCCCTCCACCACGATAAGGTGGTGATTCACGGAGGAGCTATTTGGATCCATCAGTGCAAAATTTAAATTGTTGCAATTATTTATCTGGTCTTAGCATTTTGATCAGGTGTGTATCTGTAATCTTCAAGTTCCCTCAAAGTTTACAAAAAACATCAGATATTTGATTTTCACCATGGGAAGCCAACACTAGATACTGTTTATCTGGCTGAGAGAAGGTGTTCCTTTAGTGAAAGGAATTGACCATGACGTTCGTAGTGGTGTGCTCCATGGCCTGCCTTTTGCCGCCTACACTGCGGAAACTGCTGAAATCACAAAGACAAATCTCTAGGTAATTCCGTCATAATACAGGAGCAGGAAGTGACCCTGTGGACGGGATGTTTACATTACTAAAGGTTTGTTTCTCTGAACCTGTGAATTACTTTAAGTTGCCGAAGTCCCTCATGCGCGTCTGTGCGCTGTGTGCATAGATAGATAGATACTTTATTAATCTCTAAGAGAAATTCATGTTTCCAGCACTCTTCAAAAATGTCATATTAAACTTAAACACTTAATCACAACAGAAAACAACCAAGTAGAGGTAAGAACATAAGAACATACAATAAGAATAATTAAATACCACTACAGAGGTGTGGGGGAGGAAAGATCTTCTAAGTCCTTCAGTGGAGCAGGGCAGTAAAAGTAATCTTCCCCTGAAATTGCTCTTCTGCTGGGAGATGATGCTGTGCATTGGATAATGCTGGTTGTCCATGATGGAAAGGAGCCTCCTCAGTGTTCTTTGCTCTGCCACAGATGTCGGGCAGTCCAGCTCAGTGCCAATGACAGAGCCTGCCTTCCTCACCAGTTTGTCCAGGCGTGTAGCGTCTTTCTTCTTGATACAAGCATACAAGCCACTACAGTTTGGTAGAAGATCTGTAGCAGCTTCTTGCATACATTAAAGGATGCCAGTCTTCTGAGGAAGTACAGATGTCTCTGTCATTGCCTGCACAGAGCATCCATCTTGGCAGTCCAGGTATTGTATTCTCAGAAAAAGCGTGGGCATTATATTTCATTAATAACTGGATGATTACCCAAAATAGGAGTGTTCCTCCAACTTCAAACACACAACAGCTCGCAGAGCGTGCATACCAATTGTTCTCATAAAAATCAATAAGTGGTCGGCTGCAACTCTTGACTACTCTGCAACTACTGACCCTTTTTTCAGTTTTTCTTGCGAGAGCTACTTTTACAAAATGAAAATGTCCAAGAGCTACTCATTTTTGTAACATTAATATGCATAACTTATTTCAATCCAAACAAACCAAATATGCTTGTTTTACCAGAACATTAACAAAATGATGGTATCCACAGCTCACATTTGGTCTTTCAGAATGTATTTCTTTCTAGTGTTCGCACATTAGTAACTGAAAACCTGAATGAAAAGTAGGCCTGCAGGAGCCTCATGTGGTTGTGGGGAGCCACCTAGTGCTGGTGAGCACCGTGTTGGTCTTATTTCTGCCTTATTTATATTATTATGTTTACTATATTAGGTAATAAGCGTATAAAAGTGACTTTTGGGGTGTTATTTCAGGTCACGTCATGTCATGGCTCTATTTAGAAGGTTGTAAACAGCTTTTCTATGTTCTAACTAGGAAAATATTTGATTTATGAATAAGGAATACTACTTAACTGAAATTTACTTTTCACAGTTGGGTCTGCAAACGATTAACTGCAATAAACGAAGGATTGCTGTACAAGGTCAGTGATCCAACTACTGTATGTTCCATTTGGCACACAATCTGTTCACTCCAACTTCAGTATAAACATACAGTATACAATAACTAATATAATATAATACAAAATATGACACCAGTGCAATCCCCAATTGTATACTATGCTGTTGTATATTGTATCCATGGTGCTGTATCTTGTCGCTGTGTATGTGTTGACTATTTCCCCAATTGTGACCTTTAAAACCTCATCAAGAGACTAAGGCAGTGAAACTTGGGGTCAATCCTATCCTATATCATCCAAGGTCTTCAGTTTCTGACTCTGCAGTCGGTTGTGGTAGTAGAAGCATGTTCTCGATCCACAATACAGCACTGAATTTGGCTGAGCCTATGTCAGTACATTGTACTCTCTATAGTACTAAATACAAGAAGCCATTACCATGTCCTGCAGTGCATGTTGAGGGACTGGATACTTAAGGGATAATTTGGATGTTTTGACATGAGGTTATATGACATTCCGATCAGCAGTGTAGAGCATCAACAATAACTTACCCTCATTTTATCTGGGGAGCCGTGTTCTGGTTGTTGTCTTGTGTTCCGGCTAGTTTGTTGGCATTCTGCTTTTCTAAACAATATGCTTTCAAAAGAGTAATACATTTGAGTTATCATTACTGTCATAAACTTACGAGAGAATTCTCAAAATCCTGATAATTTTAATGCTTCTTTTAACAGGCATTGTCCGAGACTACTATAAACACAGGGGATTTGTGTGACTCCTGACCTGGGTCAAAGGTTAAATTATGACTTTAAAACTTGTAATAATACGACTGTTAATCTTAAAATCGTGAGTTTTTGTGTGTTTTTTTAATGTGGGCATTATACGGCGTCGTACAATATTTTTAATCCCTACTATGGATATACGTCAGTATTGTCGTACTACACTAAATATTTATTTATATATATTTGATATGTACTGGCATATATATATGATATGTAGTATATGTACTTTATAGAGTTGATCTACTTGTGAGCTGTGGTGTTTTCGGAGTGAGTTTAAAACTGTCAGACACCTGGACAAAAATCCTGTTCACGCTTATGTTTCAGTGAAACAGTGTCCTTCTTTTTGCAGTACTGCTGCTTGTATTCTGGTTAAATATTTTCTAAAAATTCTATCCCTTTTCTATACCGCTTGTCTGCATTAGGGTCATTGGTAAGCTGGAGCCTATCCCCGATGAATGCAGTGGCTGAATGTAATACTCTGTTGTACTAATATTACCAGTTATGAAATCTACTTGTCCTGAAGTTTAAAGTCTTGCTAGACAAGGGTTTTCTTAAACCCTATTGGTCACAATAAAAGGCCACTCCAAACTGTGTTGTTTATTTGTATTGGAGGTGATCAGAAGTGTTCTGAAAACCAGTCAGTATCTGCAGTGACCACCAATTGCTTCAAATACGGAATACACCAATCCAGAGCATCCCAAACATGTTCAGTGGGTAACGTGTCAGGTAAGTATGCTGGCTGTGCAAGCACTGAAATGTTTTCAGCTTCCAGGAATTGTTTACAGACTCTTGAACGGATGACACAACGATGGGCCTCAGGCTCTTGTCACAGTATCTCTCTGTATTCAGTACAGTAAAAATTCCCCTAAGTTGTGGATGGAGTGCCCCGTGGTGGCAGTGGGGTTTTGGTAAGGACAGGCGCGTATGTTATAGACGACAAACACAGGTACATTTTATTGATGGCATTTTGGCATTGATAGCAAACATGGTCGGGATGATGTGGTCTATACAGTATTTGAGGCAAATGGTGGCGATCACAGCAGATACTGACTGGTTTTTGTACGCGCCCAGACCACCCCCAATACATTAAAACTGCATTTTTTGGAGTGGTCTTTTATTGTAGCCTGCATAATGAAGATGCCTCATCAGCATCTTGATAAGCTGAGGTAGATATATTATGAATCATGAAGATTCATAGATTTAGACATATTTGTGAATAATAATTGACAGAGATGGGCCTTTTACATAGAAAACGTTTAAGATATTTTAGTTGAGTCCATAAAAAAAAAAAAAGCAAAAACACAAGCATTGTGTTTATTATATTTTGGTTGAGTGTATCAGTCTAGATGGGCTCTCCATCGATGATCCTGGGGGGATTAAGAGGTCTGGAGTCAGCAGTCAGAGCACTTTCCCTTGCCAACACATAGGTCAGCCGAGTCACACCGCCATGTTATTGACCACTTTGGATACAGGGAAGGCCCACAGACCCACAAATAGGCCTATCACAATAACATATTTTGCAGGATGATGATTGTTGTACAAACATTTGTTCGAAATCAATATTTTTTACCAAAAGTATTTAACATTGCTAAAAGCTTTTTGTTGACACTCTTATTTTATTACCACTAGTAGACAGAATGTGTGTCGGTCTTATTTTGAAGGCCGCAAGTGTGAAGTGTGGCTAAGTGAAATTGCTATCGAGTGCCTCTTGAAGCTGCTCTTTCACACACAACTTGCACAAAGTCAACAGCTAACCTAAAACGCTGGGTTACATTAACAAACCCTAAAGCACAGCTCCTACTGGCACAGAGTATCAAAGTTTATTCACCGACCTAGCAGATGTTTCTAGTTGCCGCCTTGACATGTGCGGTTCAGGAGAGGGCTGGGTAGTGTTTGTGAGGACACGCAACAAACACGCAAGTCAATGTCAATGTTTGATTAATCGAATCATCAATAACCGTGACTTATCCTAATCCCCACCCCCATGGTGCCCCTGCTGACAGTCAATATTTTGTTGGAGTTTTGATACTACTTAAGTAACTTCTTGGTCATTTCACCTGCTGCATACTTTCTGTTAGGACTGCTTAGAGTTTGTGCACTGTACATGTTCTGTGTCTTCTTTTCTCGGAAGGGTTACAGCTTTAGTGAGGACAGTTATATTTTCTGACATAATCTCTGGTGGACAGATATCTTTTTAAACTTTCAAAAATGGTTAAGAAAAATAAAAAAAGACTTTGCTGTAGACAAAGTCTAAGTCAGCCGGGGATATTAGGATTGGTACAGCAGCATGGTATTTATAGTCCTTTATGTTTTTGGAAACAAATTTGTAGGATTTTTTGCCTTTAGGCAAAAAAAAGAAAACCGCTTATAATAGTGCAGACAATTTTGACATGCCACTAACTGAAAAAGCGGAACACGAAAAGACATGTCTACTCGGTATGGACAGAATCCAAAGCAAACCCGGTTGCTGTTGACATGCAGATCTCGACTGTCTACGCTGAAGTGCAAATGTGACAAATACCCCATCCATCTCTTGTCTAGATCATCAAGCTAAGTTTCTTTAATGGCGTCTTCATATTAATCTTTCCGCCGAGAACCTTTGCATATTCGACCCTGTTTAAATTAGACAAGAAGTCAGACTGAATTGTTGTGAATTTTTATTTATTTAAAAGGGACAATGCATATTGATGAACAGTGAGACTAAGACGGTGACAAACTTTTTGTTTCAGGCAACTTTATGTCAGTGGGTTTGGTGACTCTGTCTCATCTTTTGGCCACCTCTCAGTTTTGAGGGGTTGTGGTGCACCCATGCACTGACCCACTACTTCATGTTGCCTGCAGCATTTGATTAAATGTTGTGACAAAGTTGATAAGTCAATGAAGAGAATGACGATGCAAGAAGTTAACACCTATTAGCTTTTATTCCAGACATGTAGGAGCATGCAATTGTAATCTCTGAATCTCCCAAGACTCCAATGCGTGTTTCATAACCATGATCTAGAACAATCAGAGGAAACATGACTACGTCAATATGCAGACAGTTCACAGCTAGCATAACACATTTTTCTCCATCACAACGGTATTACAGATTGATGAGGCTCCAGTGTCAGCTTTTGCCATGCAATTTACCCTGTCAAGCTTACCTGTGAAATACGCTCTGTCTAGTCTTTCTTCAGAAGAGACTTGGCTGTTGAGATGGGCTTCATTTATCCCGAGTGGAAATCAAAACAAATCTTGCAGCACAAGAAGAGGGTGATGCACAAAACCTTAGTCCTTCTGGCACCACCCATTATCTTGCTTTACCTCAAAACATTGGAACGCCTTTTTACGCTGACTGACTTCCATTTTGTTTAATTTTAGAATCACATTTCTCATAGAAATGGAATAATGGCAATTTCAGTCTTTTTATTGTGCTGCTCCAAGAGAATAAACAAATAAATGTCTACATGTGTCACAATTCAAAATACAATTTTGTAATAATTTAATTCGACCCTAAGACTTATTATAATGAAAATAAATTTTACATTGTAGAAGAAGTATTGACACAGAAACAAACATTAGCACTGAAAAAGATCCCGCTGAAAAATAAAAATGACATTATGAGATGAGAGATTATCATCACACGTTGACATTTCTGTCAAAGTAAACAAGTGAGGACGTGAGTCGATGCGGTAACACATTGGATTGGTTAAACAGCTGACATGCACATTTGACCATTGGTTAGGGACAAATTCTATTGGTAAAATGGCAATGATTGGCCAAATGTGCAGAGATTGAACAAAGTTAATTAATTGGCTGAATTTACATAAATTTGTACAATTGCAACATTGCTCAATACTGGAGGGCCTGACGCTTGGGTGCGTGGCGAGCCACTGTGCTCGACAAAGCCGCAAACAAAACACATGAGTCATACACACCGTATTAAAAGGCAATAAGAAACAAAGCCAAATGTCATTCTATTTTCCCCTTTGGAGAAGAAAGTCATTGCAAATGAAGCATTGCAAAGAAAAACACAGACCAAATTTGCTGTACAGGGACCTTTGCATTTTACATTTGTTTTGATATCTATACTTGTTCTGAAAATAGCTTCATAAGTGATTATTGTATTTACCGTGGTATCAAATTAAGAGTGTGTAAATTACATATTATATAGTAATTATAAACATCTGGAACTACAAGCTGGTGGAGTTAAGCGATGCAATCTTTTAGTAGAATATATTTGCACAACTGGTGATATCATTATAACAAAAGCTAGGTCTTCATCAGTGTAATTTCCCCCCATGACTTGCCATTGCATCAAATGCCACGCCAGTGCAATAAGCTGTCCAAAGAAGGAGATAAAAAACACTGACATCATGACAAGGAAGCTCCTCACAATGCATGGAATGTTTCACCCAATGTCCAACATCCTGAGTTGTACACTAAACGGAAGGAGGGATGCTAACAGAGTTACAATCCAGGGTGACTTCCAGGCAGATAAGATAGTGATGAACAATCAACCTAATGTGGATTGTTGTCAAACAGCCCGAGGAGGCTTTGCTGATTGATCTGGCTATCGCATCTGTCATTGACATCAAGAGGATAGAACACTCAAACAAAAACACTAACGACTGGGAGAAGAGCAACAAAATATGTCAACAGTGATGCCTGTTTACCACCTTTACCTGTGACACCCCAAACTGGATTAGCTGCTCTGGCAGATTCCAAGAGGAATCTCAAAGGTGTCTGTGCAGAACCCTCAGGCTGCAAAAGGAGGAAAAATATGCAAGACTGTCAAATATTTTGCATGGTCTCCCTGTGCTTGCAAGGTTTTTATTTCCCGGTATTCACCCTACATACCAAAAACCTGCACGATTGGTAACTGGAGACTTTAAATTGCCAACAGGTATGAAAGTGAATGGTTGTTTTTTGTTGTTGTCTATATGTGCTCGGTGTCATTCTAGGTCGTACCCGCCTCTGAGGTGGAAATGACCTGACTTTAACCATGACCCTGAACAGTATAAACAAGAGCAAATGAACGAATGCTACGTGCATTGAATTAACTGCCCGTGTTTTCAGCAGGGGACATGTTTTTAAATCTTGGGCAGATGAATATATACATTATTTTCATACTGAATTACTTCACCTTGTTGTCAGAAAAAATGTATAAGCATGTCTTGGCTTGAAATTAAACTGAGTGGAAAAATGCATTTTTTTTATTACCCTTGAAGAAAATTACACAATCTTCAATCACAATTCTTTAATCTGACAACTATAATCTGCATTCCCTCATTGGAATTCCACACAACCATGTACTGTATTTGCCTCATTTAGACCCCTGCGGTATGTTTTGGATTCCATTGGCATGACACAATTTGGTTTTCAAAAGAGTATCTACTTTAGAAGTCATTACATTTCCCTTGTCATTATCATCATCATCATCTGCTAATGATCTGGTCGTGTGAGTGTGTCTTCTCTCGCACATGCAGACACACCTACAAAGGCATATTCTATACCCTAGGACAATCTGTGGAAACATGCCCCAGACTATCTTGACCTCATCAACAGAGGTTTGGCTCCCTTCTGTTGAGGCTTGTATCACACGAAGTCCCAAAGAAGGATGGTTCAAACATGACCTCATCAGTCTGAACAAAGAAACAGTGGGAGTGGAACAGAATGAGATGCTGGGAGGAGCACAGTTGCTTTGAGAGAGCCTGAGCGAACGCTGAGCCCCTACTAATGTTGTAAGGATTAGGGTCTGGGAAATAAACACTCCAGAACAAAATCTTAAAACCAGGGGAAATTACAAGTGTTTGCATTTTGTGCTGATTGATGGTAAGTAGAGCTTCAAAATGCAAGAAGAAAACCGGGTCCAGGAGACCAAAAATACTGAGCGTGCAATGTATATTAAATTCTTACGCACTGTTCATCAGGCAATCAAAAGTTTTTTAAAAAGTCACAACTTCTGCTAAATTTGGTCTTTCACAGACTTTCACAGTCATGACCAGATAGGATGGGTATCATGAGACATCTAATACACGAGACGAGATGATGCACACGATTGGGTTCACCGAAACAAGACAAGATTTTAACACTGATTGTAAGAAAAGTACAATTAAAAAACATGACTGGACAAACAAAGTGTTTTAATTTAACCGAGACACAAAAAACTGGGTTGGGTGGATGTGTTTGAGGTGGACAAGTTAGTTTTCTTCAAATTCAGTATATTGGCTCGTTTGTGTTGATAGGCTCACCTTGATCATTAATATTCCCACATGGGAGTTTGAGCATTTGGCTTTGAAAGCATCTCTTTCCCATCTAATTTCTACACCGTTACCTTGCGTTGCTCCTCACAAGGCTCCAGTCTTCTGCTGTGTGTATGCAAATGGCCCCGCCTCCCAAAGCGACTGTAGGGCTGACAAGAGGCCGCACTCTGTTTTCTGTTGTTCTGAACCAATGCAAGAGTGAACTCTCTTGCTGCCTGTTTGGAGGTGATCGACAAGGAAAACAAGCAATATATGGAGGCCAGTAAAACTATCGAGGTCATTTACATTGATTAATTTATTATCACAAATCTCGTCAAATTTTAATATCATGGCAAAAGGGCTTTCTGTCTTTCTGCTTCCTGACTGTGTGAAGATTGTTAAACCTTCATACGATGTGCCATTGCTATCGAGGTTGGACAATGTAAGACTGATTTTACTGATTTCTTAAAATATCCTGGAGGATATCTGACAATTCAAGGATTTGGACCCAAAAATGGACCAGTGGATCTGACATCCTGACATTGGGCGATTCTTGAGCCAAATGAAGGCCCTTATTTATTCTGAGTACATCCCAGTAAGCATAAGATAGCATTTGCGAGATGAGGGCTTTGAAATAAAGCTTCAGGTTTTGCAGTGGTATCAATCGGTGACTGTTGGAAGACCAGTCATCAGTCATCAGGGTTGCCCGATGAAACATTTGCACATAGCAGCCTTCCCTTTGCCACTGCACAACCTGAAGCTCTATACTGTGTGTGCTGGGGTTGTACTCAGTTTAATAATATCCCTTATAGCGCTGTCTTTTTGCATCATACTTACTGTATGTTGTGTCAACATAAATGTCAGTACAAATAGTGAAGACAATGTAAAGAAAAGATGTACAATAGGGATGGCAACGTCGATTCCTTTTACTGACTGGAGGTCTTGAACCACTCACTAAAGGTAATAGGGTACAACTTGCACTCGTGAGTCAATGAAACTCGAGTCTTTGTTGAGCACCTGTGAGTCTGAAAACTTTGCAGGCGAGTGAATTGTTCGTTTTGTCAAGTCTGGGATGCAGCGCAGGCAGGAAGGAGAAAAGAGGCTAATTTGGACCAGGTCTGTTGCTTTTTTTTCACAGGGCTAATACATTTACACAAATGTAGTTAGACTAACAGTTGCACAAATACTGACATGTTAACTGGTCTTATTTCATTCACTTATGTGTATTTTTCGATTTTATGTGGATTGGTTTTAACTGTGTCTATGTCCTTGGGTTCTTTGAAAGGCACTCAGAAATATGATGCATTATTCTTAATATTCTTCTTCTTATTCCTATTATTCTTCTTTTATTATTAAATATTTTCTTTTTGAGCCACCTCCAATATGTTTACCTTCATAAAATGGTCAGTTGATATTTAATTTTAAAAAGGTCAGCTACTTTTAGGCCCAGGACCCTAAGAAGTACACAGTGTAATACCAGTCCTAATACTATTTCAGCTTACTTACACTGATGCACTTAAAGACACTGGAAGGAATTAGTAAGTGACACCAAAGAAAACATTCCATGACAGGGACCTGCTCATGCTCAGGCTGATATCCATTGCATTTCCAGCATGTCTGATGGGGCCATGCGATCACATTAGCCTTCCACTAACATGGGAAGGGAACCTGAGACAAGAACATGTCTGTGGAACTGTAACTCATACCAGTAAACATTTATCGCAAGCACACTATTGCAAATGTGCTGAAGTTTGTGGTTATATTGTGTGCAAGTTTTTATCAATATAGTGCAACTGTGTTTCAGTTGCTCTTTGATTTGATCGTATTTACGGGATTTAAACACAAGCCTTTACCGACTTTAAAACAGGCTTTGTGTTAACTTTTGTGGTGTGTGTGTGCACAGGTGAGGGGAGTTTGTCAACAGATGCACTGAAATGTTAAAATGTTACAACTAGGGAAAACCCTATGACCCTATTTGCACCTAACAAGAATTCAGTTGAGTGTTTTTTTTTTCCTTTAGTGATCACTTAATGCCACTGGGATGAACAGCTTTATTATGGGAGCACCCTGATTTGGACAGAAAAATCCTGTATGTGATCAGTACGTGCTTTCTTTTTGGATGTTCCATTCCCACCCAGGTCTCCATAGAGACGGAGCTGACAAATAAAAATCACTTAGCGGCTGTGTTTGCACAGAGGCGGGTTTCCTTTAGCTCTTTGTCAGGCTGTCCATCACATAATAAGAGGCGTATCTGAGTTATTCTTCTTTATAAAAAAAGTTAAGTGCCTGGCAATCACCCTTGAGCCATTACCTAGGTTTCAGGCCCACATTTTAGAGAGAGCTCAGGTACTATTTCAAATGTACTGGTTAATGTATAACTGGTTTAGAAAGTGCGTGACACTGGCATGTTAGCATAGTACAGTGGAACATCACTAAGCATCATTAATCCCTTACAAAAGGTGCGACTCAAACCAAAACGTACGCTAAACAAATAAAGATTTCCAATTTTCAAATAATGCAACTTTCTTTGTCTCTGTCATGTGCAGCTGTGATCAATAAGAAAAGTAAATGTTGCAAAGAACTATACGGGTGTTACGACCCTTAAGTGATATTTGCTGTAGGGGTTCAGGTAGGCAACAGAACAACCAAAGTAACGTAGAGGAGCCAGAGCAACAAGATATTCCATTCCATTCCATTTTCCTCCGCTTATCCGGGTCCGGGTCGTGGGGGCAGTGGTTTCAGTAGGGAAGTTCAGACTTCCCGGTCCCCGGCGACCTCTTCCAGCTCCACCGGGAGGACACCAAGGCGTTCCCAGGCCAGCTGTGAGACACAGTCCCTCCAGCGTGTCCAAGGTCTTCCTCGGGGCATTCTCCCGACTGGGCATGCCCGAAACACCTCACAAGGGAAGCGCCGGGGTGACATCCGGACAAGATGCCCGAGCCACCTCAACTGGCTCCTCTCGATGTGAAGGAGCAGCGGCTCTACTCTGAGCTCCTCCCGGATGGCCGAGCTCCTCACCCTATCTCTTAGGGTGAGTCCAGCCACCCTACGGAGGAAACTCATTTCCGCCGCTTGTATCCGCGATCTCATTCTTTCGGTCATGACCCATAACTCATGACCATAGGTGAGGGTGGGAACGTAGATCGATCGGTAAACAGAGAGCTTTGCCTTCCGGCTCAGCTCTCTCTTCACCACGACGGTCCGGTACAGCGACCGCATTACTGCAGATGCTGCACCGATCCGTCTGTCGATCTCACGCTCCAACCTTCCCTCACTCGTGAACAAGAACCCGAGATACTTGAACTCCTCCACCTGAGGCAAGACCTCACTCCCAACCCGGAGGGTACAGTCCACCCGTTTCCGACTGAGAACCATGGCCTCGGATTTGGAGGTGCTGAGTCTCATCCCAGAAGCTTCACACTCAGCTGCAAACCGCTCCAGTAAACGCTGAAGGTCACAGCCTGATGAGGCCATAAGGACCACATCGTCTGCAAATAGCAGAGACGAGATCCTAAGGTCACCAAGCTGGACTCCCTCAACACCTTGACTGCGCCTAGAAATTCTGTCCATGAAGATTATGAACAGAATCGGTGACAAAGGGCAGCCTTGGCGGAGGCCAACGTTCACCGGAAACAAGCTCGACTTACTGCTGGCAATGCGAACCAGGCTCCTGCTTCGATTGTACAAGGACCGAATGGCACGTAGAAGCGGACCATCAATCCCGTACTCCCGGAGCACCCCCCACAGGACACCACGAGGGACACGGTCGAATGCCTTTTCCAGGTCTACAAAGCACATGTAGACTGGTTGGGCAAACTCCCACATACCCTCGAGTACCCTTGCAAGGGTGTAGAGCTGGTCCAGTGTTCCGCGACCGGGACGAAAACCACATTGCAGCTCCTCTAACCGAGGTTCGACTAACGGTCGTACCCTTCTCTCCAGCACCCTGGAGTAGACTTTCCCAGGAAGGCTGAGGAGTGTGATCCCCCTATAGTTGGAACACACCCTCCGGTCACCCTTTTTAAAAATGGGGACCACCACCCCGGTCTGCCAGTCCAGAGGTACTGTTCCCGACTTCCATGCAATGTTGTAGAGGCGTGTCAACCAACACAGTCCCCCAACATCCAGAGCCTTGAGGAATTGCAGGTGGAACTCGTCTACCCCCGGAGCCTTGCCACTGGGGAGTGTTATAACTACCCCAAATACCTCAGCCGGACGCAGGTCTGATGATACGACCACAAAGTCAATCATAGACCTGCGACCTAGGGTGTCCTGGTGCCAAGTGCACTTATGGACATCCGTATGTTCGAACATGGTGTTTGTTATGGACAAACTCTGATTCGCACAGAAGTCCCAGAAACAACCACACGGGTTCAGGTCAGGGAGACCGTTCCTCCCAACCACGCCCCTCCAAGTCACACTGTCATTGCCTACATGGGCGTTGAAGTCTCCCAGTAGAACTACGGAGTCACCAGCTGGGGTGCTCTCCAGAACCCTTCTGATAGACTCCTAGAAGGCTGGGTACTCTGAACTGTCGTTCGGCGCATACACACCAACCACAGTCAGGTCCCGAAGCAAAAAAGAACCACAGAACTAAAAACAAGGCCTGACTAGCGTGTCTGACACTAAGTGTCTGAAAAGAACAAAATACAGGAGGAGGCACCGACCACTAACCTAGTGTACTTAACAAAGCTCTCCTACGTGAGTGATAATGTACAGGGTATCCTGGCTTACCTGTCCACACATCCCACCAATTGCACACAATTTAACACAACCTGGCAGATTATAAGCAGCCCAGTAGACAAAGAATGAGAGCCCAGCGCTGTGTCTTCCTTATAACCTGGAGGATGGCCAGTGATTGGTTGAGTCCAGTCAGGTAGCACCTCACCTGGACTGCACAGGTGAGCCCGTCAGGCAAATCTCCACTTGGAGCACAGAAAGGGACGGGGAAGGGAGAGCAGGCGAAAAAAACCTACAGAAGGCCTGGCTCTCCCGGGCACGTAACACCCCCACCCATACAAGTCCAAACACAAATGTATGGAACCACTAGGAACATTACCCCTACCTACACAACACATGATAATGCATTCGCTACAACGTTCTCAGAGCACTTTTTATGCTTGATTTCAAGATTGTAGTTCTGAAGTATGAGTGACCATCGCATATACATTATACATTCTTGAGATAAAAACAAGGGGATTATGATCTGTAAAAAGCTTGATAGGTTTTACAGTAGATCCAAGGTAGATGTCAAAGTGCTGCAGGGCATACAACAAAGCCAGAGTTTCCAACGCGATAGTGGAATCTTTAAGTTGATGGACATTGAACTCGCATAAGAAGTAACTCAACCGGTCAATACCCTGTTTGTCCTCTTGGAGAGGGACTGCTCCAGCTCCGACCGCAAAAGCATCAAGTTTAAAGGGTCTGGAAGAGTCTGGAGCAGACAATACAGGAGCAACCCAGCACAGCTTTTAGATTTTCAAAGGCCTTTTGGGACTCAGTCGTCCATACAAAAGGCCTGGTGGGGCTGGTAAAAGCAGTCAATGGGGCTGCAACAGAGGAGAAATTCCTACAGAACCGCCTGTAGTATCCAGCCATCCCAAGAAAACGGCGCAGCTCCCGTCTTGTAGCTGGAACTGGAAAAACTGCAAGAGCCAGCACTTTAGCATTTGCGGGACACACGTTCCCACCCCCGACCTGCTGACCAAGATATAGCACATTTCTTTTTTTAAACTCACCTTTGGCAAGATTCAAAGTCAAGGAGGCAGCTGAAAGGCACTTGAAAACCTCCCTTAGTGTTGATACATGACTCTTCCAGTCATCAGAATACACAACAATGTCATCCAGATATGTTCTGCAGCTTGGCACGTTTCCTAGCACTATGCTAACCAACCGCTGAAATGTAGCTGGAGCATTACATAATCCATAGGGCATAACTGTGTATTAAAGAAAGCTGCCTGGGGTCACAAAATCTGAAATATCAGATGCACGAGGGGTCAGAGGAACTTGCCAATACCCTTTTAACATGTACAGTTTGCTCACAAACAAAGCCGGACCGACTTCATCAATACAATCATTCATGATCAATCAATTCATGTAAGAGGTTTTCAATATCAGAATAGTGGTCACTAGGAAGGTGAGCTAGGTAGTCGGTCAAAATAAACAATATTTCACAATTACACAACCTTGCCCACTGTGGTGTGGCAGGTTGCATCACCAACCCATCATCATTATCAGGAATACAAACACTGGAAAGCACTACTACAAGAGAATCCGAAGCTTCCACTGGCTGGGGGACAGGGGAATTATCCTGAGTCTCTCTTGTATAATAGTATTTCAGCATATTTACGTGGCACACCCTTGTCCCTCTCTTACAGTCTGGGGTCAGAATGACATAATTGGTATCACTTAGCTTCTACTCTACAACTTAAGGACCCAAAAACTTTGTTGAAAGAGCTGAGCCTGGGACAGGAAGCAGCACCAAAACCTTGTTCCCTGGTTGAAACGAAGGCACAACAGCCTTTTGGTCATAGCATTGCTTCATTTTAGTCTGAGTAGAGGTTCGAGCCTCCCTAGCCAAAGTACAAGCTTGCTGGAGACGACTCTTCAAGTCGGAAACATACACAGGGAGACTTTTACAATGCTAAACTGGGGTGGTCAAGTGGTCCTTAGGTCCTTAAAAGGACCCCTAACTGCATGTCCAAAGACCAAAGTTCAGCAGGACTAAATCCAAGGGATTCCTGCACAGCCTCTCTGGCTGCAAACATCACAAGAGGGACACTCTCATCCCATGTTGTCTAAGACCCATGACAATGTTTATGCAGCATAGATTTCAAAGTCTGATGAAATCGCTCCAGTGCCCCCCTGACTTTCAGGATGATAAGGACTAGACGTCACATGTATAAGGTCCTGCACAAGGTCCTGAGTGCATTGGCAAAGACCTGAAATTTGTGCACTGGTCAGTCTGAACAGTAAAGAATTTTACCAGGGTTTTGGTGATGACTGGGGCAGTGACTTTGCGTAGGGGAATGGCCTCTGGAAACCTAGTGGCAGCACACATAATAGTTAAGAGAAACTGATTTCCAGCTTTAGTTCTTGGCAGCGGCCCCACACAATCAATGATAACTTTCTCAAATGGCTCCCCCATCACTGAAATGGGATGTAGGGGTGCGGGAGGAATCACCTGGTTTGGTTTTCCTGCAACCTGACAAACATGGCAAGTACGACAATAGTTAACAACATCAGCCTTAAGTCCGGGCCAAAAGAAATATTTAAGTACCTTCTGATAAGTTTCAGTGATGCCCATATGTCCTGACTGTGGTGTCCTAGAGGACTGCTTACACTTGTGTTACCCTTGTCATAAGGAGGGTGACCAAAACTAAGCCCTGGACGGCATGACACCATAGTTTTCTCTGGGCGGGAAGAAACAAACACATTTTTGCATGTTAACACAAATTCATCAGTTAACACGGCTGCTTTAGACAAAGTGTACTTTCTGTTCATCTAAGAATACCACCATTTTCTCTGGGAAAGCATTCTTGAAGTCCTCCAACAACATTAACTGACGAATGGATTCAAAATCACCTTTTACCTCACTAGAAATTATCGAAAATAATTCCCTTTTTGCGCGCAAACTCAAAAAATGTTTGGCCGCTGGACCTTTTGTGGTTCCTTAATCATTGCCTGTAGGCCTCTGGAACTAACTCATAAGCACGCAATATGGATTGTTTAAGCACATCATAACTTAGGCTGTCCTCTAATGATAGGGAAGACACAACTTCCTGTGCTTTTCCTACCAGCTTACAATGCAGCAGAACAGACCACATCTCCTTAGGCCAGTCTGATGCAGCAGCAATTCTCTCAAACGCTGTAAAGTAACAGTCCATTTCTGCCTCCCGAAAAGTTGGCACTAAGGCTATATTCTTACCAACATCAAAAGTTTGCTTTGGGTGGTCCAATGGAGATACCGACTTAGACAACTGTGACAACTTCCCAGAAGAAAATTTCATGGCCTCCAACCAAATCTGCCGTAACTTAATCTCCTTCTCGGCCTTTATCTCTAACTTGCGGACTTGTAGTCTTAAATCATAATCTGCTCTACGGACTCTGTTCTTTTCCTCTGCTTATAGCCGAAGACGAGCTAGTCGTACCATATTCTTAGTGTCAGGTGCTAGTGGGCCTAGCACCTGGAGGTGTACCATGTGTGATCTGCTCTTGCTTATCACCACAAACAGAGGAAACACTGGAACCAACAAGCGCATCTGTTACATCATCTGTTAAATTAGGGTTAACAGGATCCACAAGTACCTTCAACTCAACTAGTCTTTCTACTATTTTCTTTTTAACTTCCTATTTAAGGCCGAATTTCTGGACAGGAATGTCATACTAAGTAGCAATACAAAGCAAACCATCTTTACGTCACAAATTAATCTTTTCAATGCTAGGATTATCTATGAAGCCTTGCAGGTCAAAGGCCATTTTCACTTTTAATACCAAACTACCATGACTCCTCAAAATTACTTTGGTTATTTGCAAAGGATTCTGAGAAAAAGCCCCCACTTGTGTTACGACCCTTAAGTGATGTTCGCTATTGGGGTTCAGGTCAGCAACACAACAACCAAAGTAACATAGAGGAGCCAGAGCAACAAGGTAGTTTAGGCTATTGTTTTTTCAGATAGCCTAAACTGAACACAGGACTTTGTTTTCCCTTGCCCGGACACGGGTCACCGGGGCCACCCTCTGGAGCAAGGCCTGGAAGTGGGGCACGATGGCGAGCGTCTGGTGGCTGGGCCTGTACCCATGGGGCCCGGTTGGTTTTCGTCCTGGTTGTGGAACTGTGGACCAACTCTATAATCTTGGCAGGCTCCTTGAGGGTGCATGGGAGTTTGCCCAACCAGTCTACATGTGTTTTGTGGACTTGGAGAAGGCATTCGACTGTGCTCCTCGGGGAATACTGTGGGGAGTGCTCCGGGAATATGGGGTATTCTGTTGGCTGGCTGCAGGATTCGGTCTCAGATTTTGCAGATGATATGGTCCTGTTGGCTTCATTGACCCCTGACCTTCAACTCTCACTGGATCGGTTCGCAGCTGAGTGTGAAGCGGCTGGGATGAGAATCAGCACCTCCAAGTCAGAGTCAATGGCTCTCGCCCGGAAAGGGGTGCAGTGCCATCTTGCCTCAAGTGGAGGAGTTTAAGTACCTCTGGGTCTTGTTCACGAGTGAGGGAAGGATGGAACGCGAGATGGACAGGCAGATTGGTGCAGCCTCTGCAGTGATGCGGACTCTGCACCAGTCTGTCGTGGTGAAGAGAGAGCTGAGCCGAAAGGGAAAGCTCTCAATTTACTGGTTGATCTACGTTCCTACCTTCACCTATGGTCATGAGCTTTGGGTAGTGACCGAAAGGACAAGATCGCTGGTACAAGCGGCCGAAATGTGTTTTCTCCGGAGGGTGGCTGGGCTCTCCCTTAGAGATAGGGTGAGTAGCACAGTCATCCGGGAGAGACTCAGAGTAGAACCGCTGCTCCTCCGCATTAAGAGAAGCCAGATGAGGTGGCTCAGGCATCTGGTTAGGATGCCTCACGAACGCCTCCTTGGGGAGGTGTTCAGGGCACGTCCAACCGGTAGGAGGCCTCGATGAAGACCCAGGATACGTTGGAGAGACTATGTCTCTCGGCTGGCCTGGGAACGTCTCGGCATCCGCCGGGAAGAACTGGACGAAGTGGCCGGGGAGAGGGAAGTTTGGGCTTTTCTGCTTAGGTTGCTGCCCCCGCGACCCGACCTCGGATAAGCGGAAGAAAATGGATGGATGGATGGATGGATGGATGGGGCGTATGCTAACCAAGGTTCCAATGTATTGCAGTATCAAAGCTGCCAACATGGAACAGGATCGTCTTTCAATACTGAAATACAGTTATTAATATTTGCATATGAAAATGCTTAGAAGGTCAACTTTTTGCATTGGTTTTTGATCACTGTCTCTTTGGGAGCCCCTCTATGTCAAATGTGAGAATAAAAGAACACCATAAGATAAGATAATGAAATAATTTGTCTCCCTGTTGAGACATTTACATAAAGCTTTTCCCCTAAAACCTTATGCTGTATAGTTAATCAAGCACCAGACTATATTTGATGCAGTTTGACGAAAAGATACAGGATTTAGTACTTGATTTAGTGTATTTTTTGTTAATTTTTAAATAGAAAATCTTCAAGCTGAAAACAGCTTCCGCAAATGTTCCAATGACATGCTGTGTCATTGTGGGCTGAAAGCTGCAGCTGTGTTGCAGTTCCTGCTGATGTCGATTAGTTCTGCTGTGTCATTGTTACCAGATGATGGCCACAATGCTTCTGTTTTGTCCTTTTGGCCTCAAATTAAAATGCCCCCTCCCGGAGTTTAAATCTTGGCCCAAGTGGATCCATTCTGTTGCAGAACCCCCGGGTGTGTCAGTTCTGTGCTGAGTACCCATTTAGAGGTAGAAAGGGTGAGGACATGGCCATAACCATTGGGAACACCTGCGGTTCTGGGATGAGCCAGTACAACTTACCGCCAGGGGCCATTTGAGGGCATTTTGAAGGAGTTTGGCATTTTTTTCTTTTTAGAAAAAGAACTGGGACAATATCAAATTGCAACAATAGTAAGAATACAAGGGGACAACCCTGGTGTAGAGAATTGGTCCCCTTTTTGGGTTGATAACCAATTATAACAGTTGAGGGTTGTCCCAGGTCAAGCAATGATAAAAAGGAACGAACCTTTAACACTTGTGGCCAGCAGACACAAACACTCGCCCTCGGGGGTTCAGGAACTGCTTTTAACTCAGTAGACCATGAAATCATATTCCAGACTGAGCTGAAAAAAGAGCACAGACATATCTTTGGGCATGTTTGAGAGCCAGTGCAAATGTTCTTTGCATTCTTAATAACTTTAATAATGCACAAAAGTAAACACTATTTCTGGTAAACAGAAAGACTCGCACGACATTTGATGATTGAGGACTATCTAAATTAACTCTTAGAAAATGTTTTTCCTATTATACCTATATGTTATCATGCAGTAGCGATGCCGCATCTATACAAAGGTGGAATAACTGTCAGATTTCATATGCACTATTTATTTCAAATGACAAATTATATAATTGACAGTTCTCAATGTGATGTTTAAAAAGCCTAATTAATGCCTGTGTTTAAAATTGATTTCAATAAAAACCCTATAAAAAACGCAGTTTATTATGATGGTTCAGAAGAATAGTTTAATATACTTCAAGACCTGCCCACGATAAGCAAATTTTAAATGGAATATTTTTGTGGTTATTTAATTTTTCCTTTATTAGACCCCTGTATACATGAAATAACACCCTATAGTCACCTGTAATGCACAGGCTACGGGATCACTGCAGGCACACAAGAGATGGCCACCGCTAACATAGCAAGCTACCAAGCTAATGAATTATCCTCTCCAATTTACTTATTCTAACGTTAGGAAAGTGTTTGAAATGGAGTGGGGAATAAGGACAAAGTAAGAAGCCAACACCTTACCACTTCCACACAGAATGGGAGAAGAACTACAATGTGTAATGTCAAACATGCCATGGCTGACTATATGCAGTGTGATGTGTAATCTAATGTCACACAACATTACCGACGCCTAGTGGCTTCTTGTTTTTCAATATTATATTTTATATGGCCATTCGTTAATTTATACATTTTAGAGAAACTGTGATAGAGTGAGGGAATAATATTCGAATGTAGCGGGAACAAATTTATTAAGTGTGCAGATCTTTATTTCTTAGGTTAAGTGTTGCAAAAAAGCCACAACAAGCCAAAGAGAGAAAAAAACACACCCGCACTTAATACTTAGATGTTCACTGAACTTAAATACAGTGTGACTTAAGAAGCATATTTATATGACATTTTTCTGTCGTCAGGTGTGTTTGACTTCTGATGTTCCACTATTCCATGTCGTTTTATATTTAGATGCATGTTTAAACTTTCATATAATAACTTTGAAGCATTAATTCAGTGTTCACCTCTCGTCATCTGGATAAGTGACAGGGAGTGTAATCAAAACATTCATAAATTCTTCAACAGAAAATAAATATTTTTTTATTCTTTCTCTATCCTATCTCCAGCCAACATTAGTCAGTGTCCTTTGCAGCCACAAACATCAATCTATGGGTTATTTATCAATTTGACAAAGCAATGAATAGAGAAACATGATAGAAGTGCATAAAAATACCATGGGCTGCCTTACGCTGGTGTTATATATTGTGTTATAATGAAATCCATAACAGGACGGCAAAACATAGTGCTAATTAAATGAAAAATATATTTTGGGTGAACATTCTGCCTGACTCATTTTGGAGTCTACTTGATTCCTTATCTTCTATCCTAACACTGGTGAAATCAAGTGAATTGCTTCAACTTTGGCACCGAGAATGTTTCTTTTTAATTAACAAGGAATTCTGCTGATCAGTGTGCATGTCACCATACATTAATGGGAACATCTTTCAAATTACACCCATCATAAAAAATCCAGGTTGATTTAAAAAAAATAGGCAAAAACTGTCAAACGGACAAGCCCATGCCAATAATAACATAGCATCGTTGTCATTGCAATAATTCAATTGCAATGTTCCCTGTGGTCACAACACCCGTCAGCAACAACACCCCCCAAAAAAATTTGGAACATGCATTTCCATTATGTTGCACAAGGGTTGGTCAGACCAACTTCTGGTCTTCTGTCTTTTGAGCTATTTCATTTTTTTAATAAATTACATTCTTCCTATAGTACCATTTTACCATTCATATATAGTCAATGTTCTACCACTTATCCTGATCAAGGTTACGGATAAGTTGGAGTTTATCCCAACTGACTGGGCAAGAGAGAGTGTACACACTGGACGGTTTTCTAATGCATAGTGCATGGAATGAACCCACAAAAACATTGCAAACCCATCTTGTTAGGATGCAGAGATGCTAAACAACATGGATCTCTGTGGTCTGTTATCTGAAAATTAAATATGTTACATGAAAAATATCAAGGGTGTCACAAGACACTCAGTTCATGAGACAAGACGATATAGGAAACTAGGTTTATGAGAATGATGAGATTTAAACATCACATTTAAAAAAAATATAGTGAAAAAGTATAAAAAATATCTGAAAATATCTACTAATCTACTACTATTAATTTCTACGAATTTACACTCGTCTGCACTTTGTGTATACGCTACCGCCCGCACCTCCACCCACCGAGACAAAAAGAGTGTATGGCTGACAAAGGGCACACTTCGTTCTTGCCGTTGTTCTATAGAACTAATGCGCCAAGGCACCAATGCACAGAGTGAATCCTCTTCCTTCCTGTTAGAAGGCGAGAGAAGAGGAAAACATACACATGCACATGGAAATACTGTATATTGTGGCCGGGCCGGCAAAATTATCGAGTTCATTTTTATTTATTGTGTTATTAATTGATTTATGATTGTATCAGGCCTAGTGCCTATGGGCTTTTTTTCTGAACAAAAAATCTTTTTTTAATCACACAAGATATACAGTATATTATACTTACATTTCTGTTTTGCCGATCGAGTGGCCCCTGGTGGCGGTGAGGCTATGGTATGGGTAGGGGAATGTTATGGAAAACAAACACAGGTGCATTTTGTTGATGGCATTTTGACATCACAGCCAAACTGTTATGATATCCTGTGGCACATTTTTATGCAATTTAAATGTCCCAGTAAATTGAAATGTCCCAGTTCTTGCATGATCAGAATACTCACCATGTCACCCATCCTGGTCCAGGATCCAGGTCACAGGCATGCGGACATTTTCTCTTGAGTTCAGTGATTGCAGAAAAAGATGAAAGATTGTCACAATATCTGTGACTTTTAGAATTACCATTTACTTTCATAAATTCCTGTTATGTTCCACAGGACAGGAGGCATCACTTCCTGTCCTACACTCTTATTTTGGCAGGCTGCGCTCCCTGCTTGTGCGGAGCTCCAGCCCCTTCACTGCAGGTGGATTGGGCACAGCTGGGCCCAATCTCAGTTACTGGAATTTATAAGCCCTGCTTCATCACAATGGTGGTGCTGGTTCATTACCTATGCTACCTTCCTGTACCTGGTGAGTTTCGTAACTTAGATCCTTGATTACTTAGATTTCCATGTTCTGTCACGGAGCCTTTTCCCTCTGTCGCTTTTGGTTGGTATCCGGTGTTATTTTGAGTTCCTACGTACCAGTTTTTGTTCATTAAATAACTCTTTTTGTACCTACATGCTTTTTGTATCTGCATTTTGGGGGTCAACTTATTCTCCTGCTCCGCGAAACGTAACAAATTTCATCCAGAAACTGTGTATGCCATAATTCAGCTGTGTCATCATTGGCTCTGCATACAAGATCCCCTGATGGCCCAACAATCATATTGTAGCAGGATTAATATAATCTACATCCAAGTCAAACATAATAATACAAACTGCAAATGCTGTCACTGTGAAGATTTTTCCAATACGTCAGCTTGATTTTTCTCTGGGGAAAACCGAGTTAAAATATGCTGGCAGTAACATTTTGTATTATTTCAAGTCTGAGTTGCACCAATGTTTCCCATATCCTTGTTTGACATTACAAACAGATGTCGTTAGCAGAGTGCAGCATGGTGATGAAGTGACTAGTGCCTGATGCGGTACATTAAAAGTCGCTGAATGTAATTAACCCGTGGCTGTCATCATCATCATCATTATCATCACTAAGACATCACTCTCTGGTGTTTTCATTAAAATGACATTTAGATGAAAAGTAATAGTGTGACGTTATCACCATTATGTCACCGAGGCTGTGTGTCGTTTCAGAATGTCTTTATTTTGAAATTGAACTCTATGTCTGTAATGGGAAAATACAGCATATCTTTCAATATTTTAATATTACAGAGAGAATGTGGACTTTTCGGACAGATGCTTTACTTTACACCATTAAGACTTCCCAATTTCCAGCTTGTGATTATGTCTGTTCTTGTCCAGTGTTCAATTTTATTGGATCATTTGTTCTTGTTAGCGTGTCTGAAGGTGTGCCGCCGTAAGCTAAATATAGAACTTTGTGGTTATTGGTTGGCAGGAGAGGCTATTATGAGAAAAGTCTTTCACAGCTCTGCCAAGAGTGAATGCCTCTGGCATTTGACAGTGAGCCAGTGAGCTAATGGACCTAGGCCAAAGAGGTTTTGTGATGTTATGTTAGTTAGATTTTCCATCTATCTGTGGGCGAGATCACATAACGTTTTGCATGCAATGTCTAACTGGGATGTGATAGAAGTAAAAGGCGTGGGTAGTGCTTCACAAAGCTGACTTTCACCCTGTTGGGGCAAACTCTGATCCTGGGGTTATAATGATAAAATTGTGCACATGATTCCTAATAAAAGCGTGCATAAACACAAAAGCCCAAAATGGTGTAAGCATAAAAATATTCAGATGCATAAAATGTCTGTCGCTTCTAAGTCATCCAGGTCAGGGCAATCCTCAAAAGTTGAATCCAGGCAACTGGACTCTTGTTTGTTGAAGGTGTGGAGTTTCCCCGTCTGTCCCTGGTGGGTGTGTATCCTGAGGGTGGTGACAACAGGGTTATTGTTATTGTGGCCAAGCGTGACAGATGTAAAATATTCCATGCTAATGTTGAAATGGTATTCATATATATGATGTGGACCATTAATGCAGTGCAAAATAGCAAGCTTTATTGCACTTATGCCAGTTCATAGGATAGAATTTAACAGCAAATTATTCCCAACATGACAGCTCATGAATTCCCTCACACCTCTGTAGACATAATTAAGTAGCAATCAGTGGTGTTTTCCGCCCTGCAATCTGGGGCCCAAGCTGAACACAAACCATCAGAAGGTCTGATGATGAACACAGCCTTTTTACTTACAACTGTTTTGTGTTGATTTCCCTCTACATTATATTTATGATGGACAATATTGTTTGTACCAACAACTAGCTTCTGTAGCCGAGCATCGGACCGTCAAGGCCTCTGCCTCCGGCCGCCACCCAGCTTTCTTTGCACCCGACCCCTTTGGCCCCATGGGTGCAGCCCCGGCCACCAGACGCTTGCCATTGTGCCCTACCTCCAGGCCTGGCTCCAGCGGGGGCCCCGGTGACCCGCGTCCGGGCGAGGGAAAACAAAGTCCATTGTTACTGTGCATCGTTGGGGTCGAGGGAAAACGAAGTCCAATTGTATCATTTATCATTAGGGTCTTTTGAGCCACTATTTGTCTGGTCCCTCTCCTAGGACCTGTTTGTCATGGGTGACCCTACCAGGGGCATGACAGCCCCCAACAACTTAGCTCCTAGGATCATTGGGACATGCAAACTCCTCCACCACGATAAGGTGCTGACTCAGGGAGGAGATTGTCTATAATGAACATGGTGTTCAAGCATTAGGATGTGCACTTGGCACCAGGACACCCTAGACCACAGTTCATTGATTGACTTTGTGGTTGTGTCGTCACATGTTTTGGACGCTCGAGTGAGGAGAGGGGCGGAGCTGTCAACTGATCATCACCTGGTGGTGAGTTGGTTCCGATGGTGGGGGAAGATGCCGGTCAGACCTGGCAGACCCAAACGCATTGTGAGTCTGCTGGGAACGTCTGGCAGAGTCCCCTGTCAGAAGGAGTTTCAACTCCCACTTACGGGAGAGCTTTGACCATGTTCTGAGGGAGCCAGCAGACATTAAATCCGAGTGGGTGATGTTTCATGCCTCCATTGTCGATGCGGCTGATTTGAGCTGTGGCCGTAAGGTGGTCGGTGCCTGTCGTGGCGGTAATCCCAGAACCTGTTGGTGGACACCAGTGGTGAGGGATCCCGTCAAGCTGAAGAAAGAGTCCTATCAGGCTGTTTTGGCCCATGGGACTCTGGAGGCAGCTGACAGGTACTGGAAGGCCAAGCGGTCTGCAGCTCTGGCAGTCCTTGAGGAAAAAAATCTGGACATGTGAGGAGTTTGGAGAGGCCATGGAAAACGACTTCCGGATGGCTTCAAAGAGATTTTGGACGACCATCCGCCGTCTCAGGAGGGGGAAGCAGTGCAGTCAACACCGTGTATGGTGGGGGCGGTGTGCTGCTGGACTCGAGGTGTTGTGGACCGGTTGAGGGAATACTTTGAAGACCTCTTCAATCCCACCGACACGCCTTCCAACATGAAAGCAGTGCCTGGGAGCTCTGAGGCGGGTTCGCCTATCTCTGGGGCTGAGGTCACTAAGGTGGTCAAAAAGCTCCTTGGTGGCAAGGCCCTGGGAGTGGATGAGTTCCTTAAGGCCCTGGATGCTGTGGGAGTGTCTTGGTTGAACCATTCTGCAGCATCACATGGACGTTGGGGTCGGTCCCCCTGGACTGGCAGACCGGGGTGGTGGTCCTGCTTTTTCAAGAAGGGTGACCGGAGGGTGTGTTCTAACTATCGTGGGATCACACTCCTCAGCCTTCCCAGTAAGGTCTATTCAGGTGTTCTGGAGAGGAGGATCCGCCGGATAGTCGAATCTCTGATTCAGGAGGAGCAGTGTGGTTTCCATCCTGGTCGTGGAACTGTGGACCAACTCTATACTCTCGGCAGGGTCCTTGAGGGTGCATGGGAGTTTGCCCAACCAGTCTACATGTGTTTTGTGGACTTGGAGAAGGCATTTGATCGTGTTCCTCGGAATACTGTGGGGAGTGCTCCGGGAATATGGGGTATCGGACCACCTAATCCAGGCGGTTCGTTCAAGTATGACCGGTGTCAGAGTTTGGTTCGCATTGCCGGCAATAAGTCGAACCCGTTTCCAGTGAGGGTTGGACTCCGCCAGGGCTGCCCTTTGTCACCGATTCTGTTGGCTGGCTGCAGGATTTGGTCTCAGCTTTTTGCAGATGATATGGTCCTGTTGGCTTCATTGAGCCACGACCTTCAACTCTAACTGGATCCCGACCCGATCTCGGATAAGCGGAAGAAAATGAATGGATGAATATTGTTTGTAATGAAAATACCATTCCTTTGCTTGGCTTTACTGAGAAGTTGGTTAACATGCTATTTGTTGTGAAATGTTTCTATTCCAACAACTGGTATCTGTTTTTTTTAACTTTCTGTACATTGTTTGCTGTAGCTGCTGCTTTTATCAGGCCCAGTAAAGGTCTAGCTTGATGGACAGCTATCCTACTAATATTAAAGCACTTATATGTCTAAGAATAGGCATACACTGTGTGAGATTAAGCCCGTAACTATGACGCTGCGTTTGGCTGGACTAGGCTTGTTCACCAACTATTAATGCTTTTAAAAGGGCATAAGTGGTTGCTTAAACAGAAACTTGGGTGTGGGACACATTCAGCACAATCTTAGAGAATTACTCCAGCTACAAACAGGTAAGGACAAACTGCCGAGAGAATGAGAATACTGACAGGAAAATACTTTTATTAGTGGCCACATAATTGTTATAATATCTCAGTTTTCGTAAACCCAGTTCATTTAGGATTTGGTTTTCAACTCATAGTATTGCCAAAAATATGCCACTGTCTCGTTTACCACATAATAGTCTGTATTGAGCCCCCAACCAAAGCAGCCACGCATTGGTGACTCAGTCTCTGTGACGAATGGACAATGGTTCTTTAAGTTTTGAGACAAAAGGCATATTCTGACCAGGGAATCATATTTAATCAGATTTAAGTGTTCATAAAATGCGCACATGGTAATGGTGTCATGGTGAAGCAGTGAAGCTGCCCTGCTACGACTCTTGCATCATTTTGTGCACGGAATGAATAGAATGTCGCATGATCGCTTTGTACGTCTCACAGCTGGCCTGGGAAGGCATTGGTGTCTTCTCAGTGGAATCGGGTGAAGTGGTTAGGGACAGGGAAGTCTGGGTTGTGCCCTACTGAGACTGCTGACCCCGCGACCCGTATGTGGATAAGTGGAAAAACATGGATGGATGGATTTTGTGGGCTAATTCAGTGGGCTATGTTCTGTGAAAATATAAATCAGTGTGTAGTGTGTAATTTTTTTGTCAATTTTTAGCACAAAATGTATTTAAACACCAAGAGCTTGTCTCAAAACACCACCACCTTTATCTGAGATGAGCTAAGCCACTGGGACAAAAATATGGGCAAATGGTTAGACCCTCAGATGAAAGGTAATCTGTGGGGGTTTGACCTGACTGCAGTACCTCATCACTTTTGACGGCGTGCTTTCACTTAGATAAATGTTCTCTTCACAGATGAATATGACTTACATCAGTGGTTCCCAAACATTGTTTACCGCGCCCCCCTTTTGAAGATACAATTATTTCCAGTAGAGAATCTGAACACACCCAATGTGGCAAAAAAAATCCATAAAGAAGTTGCTTTATTAAAGCCGCAGGGTTCTAAGGGAGAGAAAAAAGTAGCAGCTTGTAGTCCAAAAAATACGGTAGTAATTAGGCATGTTCATGGTAGCTCCGCGCCCCACCTGTCATAATACCGGCCCACCCTCAGGGGGTGCGCTCCCCAGCTTGAAAACCACTGACTTAAATTATGAAAGCAGTGGGTATGTTATCAGACTAATGTGGTTTGCTGATTATAGAGCTGAGAGAAAAATGGCTAATAGTTTTGGTGTTAGCCGACCAAAACAGCAAACACCATACACTAAAGTGAAGTGAACACTTTAACACACTGTGAAACAATTCAGAAAACAAATGAACAAAAATCAAAACAAATTACAATCACGCAAACTGGAAAGGAAATATAACAAAGCCCAGATTGACAGGAATGGAGGAAAGTGGATGCTGTTGAAATTATTAGCACTAAATGTATGAGTGTGCATGGTGTGTTGAATAAAGACATGAAATAGTTGAAAACAAGACAATTAAACAGTGAAAGTTTATCTTCCGCCTCAAACATTAATGAATGCAGCAGCAAAAAAAAAACATATCCGTCTTACACCAAATCAGTCTGCATGCGTGGTGCGTTGCTCTTGCATGGGCGTGTCCAGAACAATAATTTGTCGTAAACAATGCGATTACAGTCCTTAATTGATTAACTTGTATTATTCTGCTTAGGAATACTGTGTTTTAAACAGTGGAAAGTGTAAATTAGTTTTGCCGTTTGTTAATGTGTTTTCTGAAATGTTAATTGTTAGGACTTGTGTTCATTTGTTTTCTGAAATAAAGTGGTTTATCACCTATGCATATTATTGTTGGAAATGATGAACGCTCAAAGATCTTTAGGCCAGCATCAACTTTTCATGTTTTATCGTGATAATCCACAACCTAATGTTCCAAGAAACACTACACAATTCCTAGACACAGCATTCCGTGTATGGCTCACATTCTCACTGGACTTGTCACTTATTTAACATGTTTAGGATATACTGGAGTATGACAGCTGGTTAAAGTTACTGCCAATTTCACACAGCTTCGCAGTCTGTCTTACTCTCTGTAGCATGCGCAAGTTCGGGTCTAAACGTGTCCTTTACCTGAACCTGAACGGATTGTGCTGCAGTGAGCGCATGCGTAAAATAAAGCTGCCCCAAGCCGACTTGTTAAAACAGTCAGATGGGTATATTTTGGATATTTGAAAAATACAACAAAGTGTTAAACCAAAAACAAGTCTTTTCAAGTCAATTAGCTCAAGTCTGAGTTAAGTCTAAAGTCAAGAACATCAATGTCAAAGTCGAGTCTTTTTGCAACTCTCATAAGCCCTCAAGGATCACATGATTTTACTTTCAAGCAACTCAACCGGTCTTAACCAAAATGAGAATTACAAGTTTTCTTTAAGTATATTATTTAGTTTTAATATTCTGCATTTGCCTTCATAAGCGATGAACACCTCTCATGCATCCAGAATGTACAGATTGTAACTTCCACAATTTTAACAGTGGATATGAGCTAATCATACAACATGGCCAGTGTCATTACAAGTATCTTCCTCTGGCATTTCCTATAGTTTCGGTTGCGTCGCGGTGGTTAGATTGTTTGAAGTGAAATACTGTGTCTTGATCACACACTATGACGCATTTGTAAAAAAAAAAAAAACACACAGCTGCAAAGTAACCAAAATGAAGGCAAAGGAAGTTGCAAGTACCAGCATTTTGACAAAGGTGAGAAACACTATTGAATGTAAAAAAAAATAACTCATGGCGAAACAGGACGGTGTTTGTGCTGATCTTGGTTGTTACATCATGTTGTTGTCAGCAATTACGTCTTCAATTAAGGTTACGGGCACTAATTTCGCCTCACCTGCGCCTCGCCAATGGGGTGCATTTTGCAATTTCATGCCACGCGCAGCTTGGTGTAAGTACGCCTCCGTCCCTCCTACCGGCGCAAATGGCAAAGACGGAGGAGAAAAGCCATGACTGGGTTTAACACAGCCAGTTTAACTCTTTGACAATCAAATGCCCTCTTCTCCTTTAAATGTGCCGCTGCCGAAGCGAATTGCAAGTTTTACTGAATATTGATGAAGACAGAGAAAGACGGCCAAACTTCGCCCATACAGGAAGTTATGTTTTGGTCAGGGAGGTCCAAGCTCACAGTGGCCGAATATATGGTCACGCGAGCAGACCTTTAGGGGCTGATGATGCAAAAGTGGTTTGAAGGAGATTACAAGAATTGTAAACCAGGTTTGCCCTGATGTACTGAGAACCATTGTTAAGTGTAAAAAAACGGTTCAATGATATGCATAATGGCGATGAAATCCGAAACAACTGTGCATAAAAGACGCCAAGCTTACAGTCTGGCCCTTGTCACTAGTGTTTGCATGTGAGATTAACTTGTATTACCCAATTCATTATATTTATTGGAATTCTCGGTTACACAATCAAAGATGTCAAAATGTCTGATTAACCGTTTATTTACCATTAACCACATCCACCGATGGAGGAGGAGATGCAGGAGGAGGACGCCGATCCGGGTACATAGGAGGTGGTGGCCAGAAGGAGACGATGCGACAGAGGCAGACGGGACAGTGGATGGGGACGGGCTGACTTCTGCTTCCATTTCATGTTTTAACAAGGACGTTTTGTGATAAAAATACATTAAGATAATAGTTGCCCTCAGTGTGTTAAAAACAAGTAAAGACGCGCACCGTATTGTGCGGAAATTGTAAGCAAACCAAAGCAAAATTTTGGCATAAATGTTTTACGTTAATCAAAAAACATGTTTACCCGGGCGTATGTCAACCGAGGTTCCATCGCATTTCATGTTTTTATTCAACACAGCATGCACATCCAAACGTTTAAAGCAGTGTGCTTGTTGCAATGATTTGTGTTGTCAATGTTTGTTATTGTAAGTTGCATTTGTTAAATGAAGTTGTTAAAAAAAAATGCTTTGCTGGTCTTATTTTGTATTTATCTTCTTTGTTTCTCCTTTATGCTCCGGTATGATGTCATCACCCTGATTGCCTGTTTACATGTATTTTACTGTAAAAAATAAATGTGTGCACGGAAAAGTCCCTGCTTTTGTTTAACGTATTGTGGAAGTGACGTTAAGAGAAGAGCAGTATTTGGCTAACTAGAGGCTTGGCATGTTTGTAAATGCTCTTAAACGCATTTTAGAGTTTGTGTGGATGTAGTTTTTTTAAACAACCTGACCTTCAACTTCTCACCAGCCAGATGCAGGCCCACAGTTCACACTGATGAACATGCACGAGTAAGCTCACTTTTCTGACTTAAATGAGTCATCTCGAGTATAAATACATATAATTATAATAAAATCTACTGGGATAAAATCCAGCTCCACAACAATACTGGTAGTGAAATGCAGGTGTAGGAAGTGCTGTATCACTTAGTTTGGTTTCTCAGCCTGCTTGCTTTTTAGTTTTCATGGTGAAGTTGATGAAAGAGCTTTTTTTCTGTGAAGAACCCAGGGAGGGTTATTTGGTTATTTATATAACAGTGTTATGATTTATTTTCTGGTTTTAGTAAGTTATTAATATTTGGGTTATTAATATTTGGTTAAATGTGGCTTTCCGGAAAACAATACGGTAAATGTTTACATTTACGTTTAGGCAGCACTGCTTGAAGACGTTTGGGGAACCCTGGTTTAGAGCTAAGCAATTCAGTAGCGTGCACTGTTATTCAGTTCAATATGGGCTTTGGTACATTTGTGTGATTGTAATTTGGCAACATTTTGGCATACATTTTTTAAGGTAATTGAAAAACACGCTAACCAGAGTATACACTAACCAAGGTTTCACTGTGTATCGAAAAACATGAAGTCTGTTACCTGCTGCACGATTTGGAAGTGTTTTAAAACGGTCGGTGTTGAAATACAGTATGTTTGTGTATTTTTTAATTTTACTATAGTGTGTTGGCTAATTGTTGACTCAGTTTTTAAAAACGAATAAGAAACAAATTCCACCTTTAGACATTTGGAGAGGCCAAATTGATGAAAGGTAATGACAGACTACACAGTGGTGTGACAGCTTTTGCCTCGGGTTGTGAATTTCACAGGCCGCATCATCAGCATTGTAGGAGGTCATTGATTGGATGATTGACATGTCTCTAGACAGCTAGATTATCAGCAAACTTTGCTAATGTTCATTCTTTAGGTCTTACTGCAGCTCTTGAAAACTTGCTAAGCCATAGCTAAATGGGGTGGTACTTTGCAAGTACCTGGTATACCTTCTGCCATCTGCAAATTTGACAATAATAATGTCAGAGGTTAAATATGATATTGTACAAGTTCAACTCCAAACAAGACACATGATTACACCTTCAGTGATTACATTTTTAAACATTTACTTTATTGTTACTTTATTTCTGAAAACTGACAGCAATAATTTAACATGGTACTGAATCAATCATGACGTCTCAGTTGAACAACGCAAAGGATGCATTCTAGAGAGCTGGACAGTGCATGGGCCAGACTCAAAAATAAACGCATAAAGAAAGTGTTTTGACAACCACAATAGCTTGGATAAAGAGGGATTTTCGAAGTGTGAGGCAGGGCTCCCATTCATGGTAGGTGTCAAAAGACTTCAGGAGGGATGTAACCTGTGTTCTTTTCTTTCTGTTTTTCCAGGAGTTTGGAAGGTCTCAGCTAAATTCTGTTTAATTTATTTTGACCATACTGAACAAAATGCACAAAAAGTCATAATTACACCTGCCTGATTCAACACGTCTATCTGCAGAATTTTGCGGTTTTACTCTATTAAGGTTTTTCAAAATTATATTAATTATTGAATCCTGTTGGTAAGTGGTTGAATACGACCTATTATTTGTAAAAGTAGTATTCTACACTGGTCACTGGGTCACTGTATAGCCCTAATCAAAAGAGGGGCCACTTTTGCGGCCACTAGCCAGAAGTGCACAGTCAGATTCCGTGGCACACTGAGTGCATGATGTGGAGCTTTGCGCATGGAAAGTGCGAATTAATCACATATGGAGCTCACCCTGTTTGTACACAGCGAGATCGCAAATATTTCTTAATCGTCGGTAAACAATCACCAGTAATCAAAAAGAGGAGAATGTGTTTATGCGAGAGAAGAGGATGCATTAAGATGGAAGCAATTGATTCTCTGTGGCGACCCCTGAAGGGTCATTCGGTAATTCAGGTAGTCAGCTGACTCTGATTCTTTGAGCTCATAGTGTTGCTGAACCTAGACCAACTGCAGCAACCTCATACATATTGGCTTAGTTAAATCCAGGTGGCAAATTCTTTTTGGCTAGGCAGTGCAATATACTGTATGCATATGACTACACGGAAACTATGATAGTAGCAGAGATCATATGATGATTTAACAGTGTCACTCAGTACAGATGCCGATGCTTGCTTGTTTTAGCATGACAATGAAACCTTTATGTAACATCTAGAGGAACTGTCATCCTCATGAGAGAAACATAATTTAATGTCCACAAGTGTCAATAATGTTAAAAAAAAACAAGTCATAAACAGGATTTCTATGCTCTAACTATGTAAGTATTCAATTTATAAATACTGTAGGCGATCCTACTTTGTGGAAATGGACCTACTGTATGACGGTCGGGTCTGCAACCAATTAACTGAGGATTTCTGTACAGGGTTTCTCTGGTCTTCATAACTGACATTATGGATTATCCCAGCTGCCCTTTAAAACCTGTTTTGCGTTATTCAGTATTGCATGCTTCAAAACTTCACTGCAGTGCAACCTTTACATTTATCTGGGTTTAGGGCCGACACTGGGTCTGGACCATTGGAAGTGAATCTGTGCCATCTGCACAAATGCACCATTACACCAACAGTTTCTGTTGTATCTAATTAATGTGAGATTTTCAGCTCATAGTACTATGACGCCTGATCAACTGGTTAATTACAGTATAATTTGGAAGGTGACTTGCGTGGGTTCCGTCCCTATTCAGTGACAGTGTAAAAGTGAGTCCAATGGTTGTTGGACGACCTGTCCAGGATGTAGTGTGCTGCTCCCCATGACCGTTTATCTACAACATTTTTATATTTATCTTATGTGCTCTGGTTTTACCTTTTCACAATTTTAAAATTTCGAATCTGGAATCTTGTTCGATTCTCCAGCATCTCTATGTGGAGTTCCAATGCGTGTGTTTTCTTCGGGTATTAATTTGAGACTCTAAATTGTCCATAGGTATGAATATGAATGTGAATAATTGTTTGTTGTCCCTACGATTGGTCCAGGGTGTACACCACCTCTCGCACAATATCTGGGATAGGCTCCAGCATACCCCCGCAACTCTGAGTATAATCGTCACAGAAAATGGATCGATGGACCATAGTAGCAAATGTATTTGTCCACTGTCTTCATATCTTTGATGTCAAGCATTTGGGCTTGATAAACATTTTTATGTTGACTGTATGACTTTATGACTGTTCACATTTGTATTTTTCACAACCCTAGTTCGATCCTGGGCGGAATGCTGGGCTACATGGGCGCAGTGTCAGACACCTCTGTACAGCCTCCTTGCTTGCTGAGAGGTCACCAAAATCGAGGGTCACAGTTATGTGCTTTCAGGGGTCAAAGCGAATGAACCCTGTGTTTTAATCTGCGCTAATGACGCCTGGCTATGCCAATCAGAACTTACAAATATTAACTTCCACCACAGTGCTGTTATCGATACAATTAGCATTGTTTTCTCATCCCTCCCTCAATCTGTCTAATCTGTTCTCTCTTTCTTGCTACTTCATGCCCCATTCCTCTATTGCTGAAGGGTAAGAAAATCTGCAAAAACTCGTCTCCTTATGTCATTCTATTCACGCTCTCTCTAACCCAAATCCAACTGGTCAAGGCAGATGACCGCCCCACACTGGATCTGGGCTCTGTTTGAGGTTTCTTCCCCTGAGGGAGTTTGCTGGCTCGTGTGGGGTTCAGCGGGTTATCTCGAACGTGTGATGAGCGTGGTTCTAAATCTGCTTCGCATGTAAAGTGTCCTCAAAGTCTGTTGTGATTTGACGTGACTTCACATAAATCTGTGCTTAAACATTTTATTTTTGCATGTATTTTGAAACAAGCACTGCAGTGCATGTTGTTGATCTGATTTGTGAATACAAGAGAGAATACATAAAAAGGAGTGAAAACTTGGCACAAGTAACTACATGGCTACAGTTACAATGTGCCTTGGGCTGTTACTGGGCTCAGTCCACATTGTTAAACCTGTCACTCACCAAGTCAAACAGACATGCCAAGAGGCAAAGGCAAGGCCTCCTATAAAGATAGATGTATTCTTGGCATTTGTCCCAAAAGCAGTTTAAACTTGTGTATTTATCTCTCTTGGAGACACACAGGTTTATACTGGTGCTAGTTCACACCACAGATTTTTCAGATAGCTTTGAGTGGGTCTTTTTTCTGTTGAAGTCATTCTTTTGCAGATTTGGATGTATTCTTGAAGTAATTGTAGTACTAATTGTAGTACTGGCATAGTGTGAGTTGTCAGCACCCTGGGTATGTCAGTGCATTATAACCACTGGATTGTACATACTGTATGTAAACACTGGGGTTGCTGACACAGCAAAGTCACCGCAGAAACATAAAATGTACATGCACCTTTCAAGATGTTAAAAATATACAAAGGAATATGTTACTTTTAATATGAACTTATAATAATATATTAAATATATACTATATAAATAATATAGTAATGCTATTAATAATTAATTAACGGAATATTTTTTACCGCATAGAAAACCTGTTTCTGATTGTATAAACCTGCAATAAAACTGTTGTTGGGGCACAAGTCTGGTGCTTGTGTGTCTCACCGAATAGTACGATAACTACGATAACATTACTGACACCTAGTGATGAGTGTAGAACACAACATATCATCACATCTTCCAATGAGTCTGAATGCCTTGTATTTGTATATTACTTAATTTAGCCATTTTATACTTCAAAATTGTTAATTTAGGCAGTAATAACCTAGTAATAAGCCATATTCAACCATAAAACAGCCGTATTTATTTATTTATTTTTATTATTGTGATAGAAAGTGGAATGGAATGATAGAGTGAAGCATTTTTTCACTAGCACTCAAAGTCACTTACTCTTGTTGTCAGGCTTGCAATGACAGGGAATATCTGATTTATCTCTTTACATGGCAGGTACCTTGCCACATATCTGTGTCTACTGGATTATTTCCACATTTGGAATTTCACATCAGAATTGTGTATATTGACCAATGTAGGGTAGGTTAAATGACTACAACTTTTTAATGTCTCTAGTAATGACATTGTTTCTCTCTCTCTCTTTCTGTTTTGCCTGCAAAACCCAAAAAATGCTGCATTTGCTGTCTGACGGTTGGAACAGATGTACTATTTTTTTCAGTGTGTTTCAGTGTGTGTTGTAAAAGTTACAGATCTCCCCTGTGCTCCTTTTGTTTGGATATGCATGTTGGCATCTTTCTGTCAGTTTATGATGTTCACCCATGTGTGTACACGTGTGACACAATGAATACTGCTCAGTGGAAAGTCAGCAAATAAATAAGCTAGGAGAACACATCAAGAACCGTATCCATCTGGCCATTTATAGCTTGTGTTTATTTAGTTGGACATCTGGAGCATAACAAAGCACCTGGAAACTCAATGAGAAAAAAGATTTTGTGCTGCAATACTACATACTACAGTACCAATAAATTGACATACATTCATTCATTCAAAAGTAGACAAATAATGTTAATGAGGTTTTTGTTAAGTCAGAGTGTGGAACCAAAAAAAGCGAGGCATAACAGTTTTTACACAATCTTATTTTCCAAAGCCAGAACATATTATTACTCAATGTAATGAAACATTCACCCATAAACCATATCCTCATTAGGGTTGCGGGGGTGTGCTGGAGCCTATCCCAGCTGACTTCGGGTGAGAGGCAGCCTGAATATTCCTTCAATTGTCAAGTTAGTCGCCTGATCTCTACTCAATAACACTTGCATTTCTGACTGAAAAGCATGCTTTCTGACTGAAGACAAAAGTGATGTCAAAAATGCTTACTTGTCAAACACTATCTTGTTACCCCGTTAAATTAGCAATTAAATTACGTGCATGCCTATATCATGAAACTGTGTATATGTTCGACACATGATGTGGAAATGGTTTGGGTAATGAGCTGTTTCTTTCTTAGCCTGTCATGGAAAAGCAACTGAAGAACAATATCCATCAACAACAACACACATATGGAGTGCCAACATACATCTACATTAATGAGCTCACTCCCCAAATTGAAAATCATCTTCGCCGCTTTGCTGATGACTCAACAATCCACGTTGTCATTAAAAACTCTTGCAACAGAACCATCTGGGCTGAGAGCTTTCAGCGTGACGTGCTGTCAATTGAGAAATGGGAAACAGACTAGTGCTTAATTTAGTAAAACTAAAAAGAAAGTAATCCATGTTCCTCTCTGTTTTATGTTTCTCATTGATCTAGTCATCACCAACACCCCAACCTGGGCTCTCAACATCACTTGTCTCGCCACAATAGTTGCAAATAAGCTATACATCCTATCCTGGAGACCCCCTTCCTTTCAAGGGAAGTGTCAGGCCATCAGGCCCAATAGGGCCATCTACATATGACCCTTAATGCAGTATGCTTGTCCGATTCAGAAAGCCCTATATTCCCTGAAAATAATCGACCCAACCGCGGTTGGAATCTTTATTTGGTGCAAGGAATATTGTATGCTCTGCACCTAAAAGTGACACTTGAGCATGCAATGTGACTCTTGAGTACACTTCACTGCTGTCCATTTTGTTGCATTTCACTGGTTTCAGTTTTGAGTTCAGTCTGTACAGTTCAGATAAATATAAAGATGTTATCGGTTTCTCAATAGTATTTCAAATCTTGGGGGGTTGTGAATAATTTCTGTGCCCCAGTGGGGGCATGACGGAGAATAATTGACAACCACTCTAGGCCAACCCCTAAATCACAGCCTAGGCCCATGCATTTGCAAGTGGGAGGGCAGTCAACATTGCAAGTAAACTGGAGGGCATGTTTCTCAATATGCTCTGACAGTTGAGTCACTTTATGTGTAACGGTCAACGGGAGTAACTTGCGAAGGCGGTCAAGGAGCATTAACATGTTAAGCACAAAAATAAAAAGAAGAGGCCGGAAGAAACCACAAGAAGTTCTTCCTTAGTTTTCTTTTTCTTTGATGTACAGGCATATTCCAAGGTTGATGCGCTGATGTAATTGGAAACAGAGGTAATGTCTTATTTGACTTCTGCGCTGTTATGGAAAACCTGCACCGGTTTCCAAGAATAAAAAAATGCACTCCTCTATAATGCACGAACACTATCCAGGGCAAAATTTGTAGTTTTTTACTTTTTAGACTTGGAGGTCTTGCACTTACCATACTGTACCTTCTTCTTTGTCACCAGATATTTCAAGCATGAGGGTAGGTGAAGGACTAGGTTAAGCCCCATCCCACAAGTGATTTCTATTAATTTTAGTAGTGTTTGGCTACATGATAACTTTGTTTGTTTAAAAGTAGTGTCCCAATTAAAGCCAAGTTTTACTTACAATAACCTAAATTTGGAAATAACTGACAGAACCTTTGTCCTATATGAAATTATTTCCTGTAAGACACAACAGGTCTTTAACAAGTACTATTGTTAAAAAGTATTTTCAAAATAGGTAGCTAACCCCACAGAACTACTACTTGCACACAAATGACTTCAGATTAAGAAATAGTCTGTCTGTGCAAAGAACACGGGTTGCATTTTAGTTTAGATCGCATTCAATTGACGTATGTTTTGGCGAAGTCCATATGGTCCATAAGTTTTTTGTTCATTTTTTTATTTGGTAGCCTCTGTTTTAACAATTGTTTAATAGGCACCTATGTTTAAGCTAATTATTTTGACAAGTTTTCCTCTGCTCGGCCTGCGTTTTATTTCTGAGCAGTGGTGCCAAAGTTGTGTTTAAACACGTATTTACTGAAATTACTGAGCCACATCCCTATCCCTTGAGGCCAAGGTTTAATTCTCAAAAAAGTGGCTCCTAACTGATGCTATGTCTGCTTTTGTGATTTTGGTGTGATTGTTACTTGAGCGTTTCTCTCACAGGCTTACCTGAGTGATGGAAAGTGTCAACAAAAACAGCAAAGCCAGCCCAGTCACGTGGTAAGAATTTGTTATACTGTGAAACTATTCGATGACTCATCTGTTTTGCATGTCATTAAGCGGGCTTCTGCATTTAACCTATTAAGTAAATATTTTTATTGTATTGCATTTATACGGCACAATGGATTAGTTAGTCTAGTATACCTCTGAATCTATAACCTGTTGACATCATTCTGAATATCTGGATATCATATAGACTAGATCGTTACTTCCACTCTGTTGGTTTTATTCAGTCTTAAATGATGAGATAATTTTACAATCTTTCCTGTTTTTCTCTCTACTCATCCCTTATGCATTCATGGCCTCCTCATCTTCATTTTCAGCAGTGAGCTGTCTTATTTGCTGCTCAGAGGCTATACAAATATCTTTAAGTGGAAATTTTGATTTGATATTATCACTATTATCATATTGCTATGCATGGGTGCATTCCCTTAAAGGGAAAAAACTAGGGTCCATGACAGACAGGGGACCTGGAAAATAGCATAACTAGTGTGGTCAAGAAATCGAAAACGAGATTAATTATGATCTGTAGTCAATTTATCTAATTAATCTTTTTAATCTCATCTAAAATGTTGGAGAGAAAACATCACCTTGAGTTCTTTTCATTTAAATTCATGACGTTATTGTGGCAAAACAGAAGAACAGACGCAGTCATATACATTTACATTTCATTGTATTTTAGACATGGGGCCGCACAGTGGCTGAATGGGTAGCATGTTGGCCTCACAGTCCGGAGGTTCTGGGTTTGAATCTCTGTTGGGCATTTCTGTGTGGAGTTTGTATGTTCTCCCTGTGCGTGCGTGGGTTTTCTCCGGGTACTCCGGTTTCCTCCCACATTCCAAAAGCATGCATGTTAATGTTAATAGGTTAATTGGCGACCCTAAATTGTCCATGAGTGTGAATGGTTGTATGTCTTTGTTTGTCTATATGTGCCCTGCGATTGACTGGCGACCAGTCCCGGGTGTACCCACGCTCTCGCCCAAAGTCAGCTGGGATAGGCTCCAGCATACCTGCGACCCTAATGAGGATAAGCGGTATAGAAAATGAATGAATGTATTTGAGACTAGTACCAAATGTTGCCTGCTCTTTTGTTCCAACCACTGGGGGAATATTGCTGTGTTCTTTTGTCAATCTCCATATAAGTATTACAGAAACAAAATAAAACATCATGTCCATATAAAGCTAGTAGGTAACTAGCACAAAAACAGTAAGAACATCCTCTAAGTATTGAACTCTGAACCAGCCAAAGTCCAGTGATTTCCAGTTATAGCTACACACTTGGGCGAATCCTCCACCGATCTTTTGTTTGTTTTTCTTTTCGCCATTGTACATCTTGCTGATTTAGGTTGTTACGGTCGTCCTGCACAACGGTGGCTTGTATGATTAGGTCATTGGACACAGTTTGCAGTTTGTCTTCGAGTTTCATTTGGGACAGAGCTTTGCTACGGCTCGCTAAATTGCTAATGTCTTTGCTGCTAATGTTAGCTTTGGCTGCAGTCCCGACTGGATGTTTTGCCTTGATTTCTGTAGGGTAAACATGAGCTGCTTGGCTGGTATGCAAAATCCTTACAAAGAAGGCATCCTTGCTGTCACGTGCTCACTTCAGTTTGTAATCTGAGGTACTATCTTGATGGGTTTCTAGCACATTAGGCATAATACCTGACTGACCTTTTCATGGGTAATCTGGTATCAGATTACACTGTTGTGGTCTGCCTTAACTCTTTATGTGTTTAATCCTGTTAAACAGTTCTGTCAATACGACAATCAAGGTTTCACATTACGCTGACTGCAGCACTTAATGCTGCCCTTGACTTGTACATGAAAGTGAATCGCTTACTTAAACAGATGCTGCAAACCACAGCACTGCTATTGAAACAAGTTGTCCTTGGCTTGTCTGCCTTGCTGATAAAAAAAAAAACTACGACGACAGTAAATGCCAGAGTTTCTACAGGAGCCTGACTGTGTTAGTGAACTTTAAAATTTAACCCCACTTTGCAAGACCACTTTCTCTCTCTCTCACAGACACACTGTTTCTCATACACACTAACCCAACCTTGTTTTACGATAACCATTAATATATCATTCAGGGGTGTCATAATCATCAGTACTGGGCGAGATCCTAAATGTACTATATTTTACTCACTCTTTCAAACCCTCTTGCAATCTTGACATCGATGTTTGCGATGACAGTGATTATTGTAATAGTATAAGATTAGGTTAAGATCTACATCCTTCCCCTTCTCTCTTCAATTGCCATTGTTCTCTCGTGACACAAACCAGGTTTAAGCCCTAAATATGACTTACACACCTATTAAACACATTTAAACTATCAAATATATTGGCACCCCTCAGTCAATCAAGAAATAGTCACGCTGTATCCTTTAACCTGGTTGTCAGGCTAGCGTGATAGGCTAGCAAGTGAAGATTGTAGAACCAATGGAGAAGGCTCTACAATATGCAAACAGATGTGGATTGGAGAAATTCCAGTATAATAACTTCCTAAACAAACTTTTGCGTCTCACACATAGCGGTCTGTTCAAATGCTGCCACTACGAAATCTCAACGCTGAATCTCGATAAATTATCAGCAAAGCATAGACATAACCATGTAAAAAATTGTGGGATTTCCAACAGTGGTGTACTGGTGTGCAACAGTGGTGTGTGTACATGTGTGCTGTACATATTACATACAATTATTATATATTGTACTTTACCAGCAATCCTGTGGAGGTTACTTTATGAATTTGGGTATCATTGCGCCTGATTGAGATGTTTCGCTCCCTGTATGACCAGAGACAGAGCTTGGTCCGCATTGCAGGCCGTAAGTCGGCTCCAGTGAGAGTAGGACTTTGCTAGTGCTGCCCTTTGTCACCGATTGTGTTACTAACTTTTCAGGACAAAATTTGTTGTTGCAGCCAAGGAGTTTTATAGTATCCAGTTTTGAATCTGCTGTATTGCACGTCTACTTTTTGTGGATGATGTGGTTGTGCTTGGGCTTGAGCTTCTTTGCGTTGTAACTTTCTGCTCTCGATGGATTGATCCAGAGCCGAGTCTGAAGCTGCTAGGATCAGAATTGGCAGATTTATGTCGCAGTCCATGATTCTGGACCGTCATGGTAGGGAGTTGAGACAAAAGGCAATGCTCTCAGTTACCCAGTTGAGCTAAGTTACTACCTCGGCCTGTGGTAATGAGTTTTGGGTAGTGACTGTGAGCACAAGATTGTGAGTACAAGCAGCCAAAATGAGTTTCCTCCATTGGGTGGCTGGGTTCTTTCTTGGGGATTGGGTGTCAAGCCAATTACCCCGGTTAAGTGGAAGAAGTTGGATGGATGGAAATTTGGAAAAAAACTGCCTATTTCTGGGGGAAAAAGAATACACTCTACACTTTAGTGAAATAATGCACAGCATGGGGAGTTCTCTTTGTCCCTGCAGTTTAGTCATTTACTACTGGGGTAAGGCAAAAGCTGAGATCGTATGACCTTTGTTTCATAAGTGTAGTCAGCATCCCCATGTTGTGATTATATGATGTGATTTTCCTAAAGTCGAATGAAATTAAAACTATAATTTAAGCTTGGCAGTCTTATACAACTAAACAAGTTCCAAGGTTGAATGACCCCAAATGAAACACCATGAACCTCTAGGGAACATGAAAGTGTAATACTTAGAACAGAAATGGTTCACTGGGGGAAAAAAAAGATGTTGACATGGGCATGAGAGAAAAGATATTTGATATCTTATTAATAGGCGTTAACAGCATTTCTTTGCGGAACATTTCTGTCTGAAGGCAGAAAGCAATTACGCAAATCTACAGAGATACAAATAAAATTAGAGAAAAGGAATGTAGGACAAATGGGGATGAGAATAATTTGTTGTAATTACAATGTATGGAGTAAAAACAATTGAAGAGAGGAAAAAAACTGCGTAGAAATGTGAGGTATCATGTTTGCCCTGGCCCTAACAGAGACTCAGAGACGCTCCATGTTGAATAGACCCATTGTTTAGACAAGGCCTCCATGACACAGGCCATTTCATTACAGAATGAGCAAAGAGAGGGGGAGGAGATGGGGGTTGCAGTGTAACTTTGCTGCGTCCCCCTTCTCTCCCCTATTCAAGAGTTCCATTCTCTCTCCCTCAGGGCTACCTGCATGAGTAAGGCGAGAGTGATATGGGTGACACACTCTCAAAAACAACCAGGTATCCTCACAGTAGCAGGAAGAGAGATAACAGAAAAGATACAGGTAATTTTATAGGCACCGGTATAATGTACCACATCTCTCTAGTGACTTAGAAACCATCATCAGTTAAATCATGGCCTATTGTGACCATTATCTGACTTTTTTCACATATACTGTAAAAATACAAAGTTGCATTTAGCTTACATTCCCAACGTATGAGCTATCCGGTAATGCTGCATATGGTTTTACTCGAACAAGCAATATCAGATCTACCTGAGACAGAACCTCTCTGCTACTATAGGTGGTGCTGTGTCTTTTGGGGTTTTCCGGTCATCTTTATTTTTTACAAAATATGTTAACATATGTACCAAACTCACAAATAATACAGCAGCAGTATCAGGAGGTAGCGTTACCGCTCTGCAGTGGCTTGAGGCGTTGTGAGTGACCCTGAGCCTAGTGAGGCGTTGTGTTACTGCGCCAGAAAAATATAGTTCTTTGTGTTACCTGCTACAACAACTATCACTGTAGCTTGGTTAATATACAGGTCAATTATGTAAACGGAACATTGTTAGCATTTTTTGAGGGTTTATTTTAGGGCCTTAGAGTCGAAATACGGGTGTCCCGTTATGTGCATTGTTGGGTCCTAAATACTAACTCATTTTCTCTCTTTAAAACGTGCAGAAAAGGGAAAGACTCGTGTGGTCATGCTTCACATAAGGATTGTGAATAATGGGCAACATTTTTTAAGTGCATTTTTCCTTTCCGACCTCTTATGAAAACACAGGCAAAATTATTATTTTAGTGTATTTTTTTAAATGAATGCCTGACAGTGAAGAGACAAAAATCTGTCCATAACTTCTAAGTCAGTAACAACAAAAACATATGTCCTGCTGAGGTAAAATTAAACACTGGCCAGGCCTCTGAATACTCATTTAAGCTATGTCCACATTAGTATGCATGCTTTCAAAAGTACATATTTCCCACCAATGTCCATCCACATGAGTGGTGTTTTAAAAACTTTCAGTGGCTGTCATGTGTACAAAAGCAACTGCAGATGACTAAGAATTGTGTTATACAAGATCAAGAAGCAAAACTGTGACATCAGAAGAGAAAAAAAAATACTTAGTGGTGGGACTAAACCACAATTTAAGCTTAATCACACATTTCATGTTGACACTGTAGAGACAGACTGACATAGAATGTTGTCAATCTTCCATCCTGCCAGTGTCACAACCTGTATGGAAATTAATGAACGCTATACATCATATTGCAGTCTTTCATTCTTAAGTTTGACTGAGACTAAGACAATGTCTACATCTAAAAGATATTTTAAAAATGCATATTTCTATATGCATTTTGGCATCTTGTCCACACACAAACATACCTTTTTATCCTTAAAACAGAGCTTTTGGAAAACTCCAGCCAAAGGGCGTGTGTGTGTGTGTGAATGGTTAAAAAAACATTTAACATCTGTCCATATTAATGAACTGAGATGTTATATATTGGACAGTATAGGTAACAACTGCCACGTGGCCCCACTTATCTGTGTTTGCAATGCGTGATGTGACAAATCTCTTCAGCAGCTTGCCTGCTGGGCCTTCCACCTCTTGGCCCCAACTTTGAGGTATAGTGTGTACATGTTTTGAACATATCATCTCCATAAATGGGCCAAGAAGAGTGCATCAGATGAAAACAGCATGTTGCCATTGTTCGGTAGAAATGACAATGGTTCTGCATGGAACTATTAACGCTGCACTTTAGGTAAAGGACTTTGCTAAAAATAAATAATCGTCACCCTGTTCAAATTCTTACTGTTACACTTGTACCTTCCTAAAATAATACACTGTAAAATATAGATGTCCATGTTCTCTATTCTTTCTAATGAGACATAATATTAGGTATTAACGTTATGACCTATAAAACAAAGCTTATATAGCTTATCAAACAATATACTGACCTACATTGATGTTTTAGTTTGTTCTAGTGTCTTTTATGTACATGTCAAAAAGGCCCCCCACATAATTTGTTTTCTATATGCTATATAATTCTTTTTAACTGCAAATTTTATTTCTTGGAGAATTATCTGCAAGTAGATTCCATTTTAATTATCATGCTTCATTTTAAAAATCATTTAATAATAATAATAAACAATACAAAGAGAATTTTGGAAGAAAAAAAGCTTTTATCTTTTATCTTTATCTCTTTCAACTTGTACAGGTTGAGGGGCAAAGCACCTATGAACCTGAGATCTGTGCTGATGATGCTGTAAGGTTTTTAACCACATGGATGCTCCAAGGAATACCACTGAGGAAGAAACTGTTCATCACTGTCATTCGTGTAGTTCCTGCAGAAGAAAAACATCTGTTTACTTCGCCATAATGTGAAATGTTACTTGCATTGTGTCTTTTTTGAAAAAACATTGGACAAAATTTGAACAGACAAACAAGAATAAGCCCCTCCGTGAATCACCACCTTACCGCGGTGGAGGGGTTTGAGTGCCCGAGTGATCCTAGGAGCAATGTTGTCGGGGGCTTTATGCACCTGGTAGGGTCTCCCAAGGCAAACCGGTTCTAGGTGACGAGCCAGACTAAGAGTGATTCAGAAGACCCGTATGAAAAAAAACAAGAGGAGTGACCGGACCTTGCCCGGACGTGGGATACCGGGGCCTCACCCTGGAGCCAGGCCTGGGGGAGGGGCTCGCAGGCTAGTGCCTGGTGGTCAGGTCTTCACCCGTGGGACCTGGTCGGGCCTAGCCCGAAAAAGCCACACGGGAACTCCCCTCCGCAGACCCACCACCTGCAGGGGCAAGCATAAGGGTCTGGTGCTGTGTGATTTGGGCAGTGGTCGAGGGCGGGTGTCCGGGTGACCTGGTCTTCGGCGGCCAAATCTGGTTTTTGGGACATGGAATGTCACTTATCTGGTGGGGAAAGAGCCCAAGCTTGTGGAAGAGGCAGAGAGATTCCGACTAGATATAGTCGGACTCACCTCAACCCACAGTTTGGGGTCTGGAACCAAATTCCTTGAGAGGGGCTGGACCTTGTTTTTCTCTGGAGTTGCTGCAGGGGAGAGGCGGTGATCTGGTGTGGGCTTATTATTATCCCTCCGGCTTGGTGCCTCTGTGTTGGAGTCATCCCCAGTAAACGAGAGGGTTATTTCTTTACCCCTTAGGGCTGGGGAAAGGGTCTTGACTGTGGTTTGTGCGCATGCGCCGAACGGCAGTTCAGAGTACCCAGCCTTCTTGGAGTCTATCAGAGGGGTGCTGGAGAGCACCCCAGCTGGTGACTCCATAGTTCTGCTGGGAGACTTCAACGCCCATGTGGGCAATGACAGTGTGACTTGGAGGGGCGTGGTTGAGAGGAACGGCCTCCCTGACCTAAACCCGTGCGGTG
>QODF01000117.1:397240-441241 GCA_024372805.1 Oostethus manadensis | reverse complement strand
TTCTCAATCCCACTGACATGCCTTCCATAGAGGAAGCAGAGTCTGAGGATACGTACGTGGACAGTTCTATCACCGTGGCTGAGGTAATTGGGGTAGTCAAATCACTCCCCAGTGGCAAGGCTCCGGGGGTAGACGAGTTCCGCTCAGAATTTCTCAAGGCTCTGGATGTTGGAGGACTGTGTTGGTTGACACGCCTCTACAACATTGCATGGAAGTCAGGAACAGTACCTCTGGACTGGCAGACCGGGGTGGTGGTCCCCATTTTTAAAAAGGGTGACCGGAGGGTGTGTTCCAACTATAGGGGGATCACACTCCTCAGCCTTCCTGGGAAAGTCTACTCCAGGGTGCTGGAGAGAAGGGTACGACCGTTAGTCGAACCTCGGTTAGAGGAGCTGCAATGTGGTTTTCGTCCCGGTCGCGGAACACTGGACCAGCTCTACACCCTTGCAAGGGTACTCGAGGGTATGTGGGAGTTTGCCCAACCAGTCTACATGTGCTTTGTAGACCTGGAAAAGGCATTCGACCGTGTCCCTCGTGGTGTCCTGTGGGGGGTGCTCCGGGAGTACGGGATTGATGGTCCGCTTCTACGTGCCATTCGGTCCTTGTACAATCGAAGCAGGAGCCTGGTTCGCATTGCCAGCAGTAAGTCGAGCTTGTTTCCGGTGAACGTTGGCCTCCGCCAAGGCTGCCCTTTGTCACCGATTCTGTTCATAATCTTCATGGACAGAATTTCTAGGCGCAGTCAAGGTGTTGAGGGAGTCCAGCTTGGTGACCTTAGGATCTCGTCTCTGCTATTTGCAGACGATGTGGTCCTTATGGCCTCATCAGGCTGTGACCTTCAGCGTTTACTGGAGCGGTTTGCAGCTGAGTGTGAAGCTTCTGGGATGAGACTCAGCACCTCCAAATCCGAGGCCATGGTTCTCAGTCGGAAACGGGTGGACTGTACCCTCCGGGTTGGGAGTGAGGTCTTGCCTCAGGTGGAGGAGTTCAAGTATCTCGGGTTCTTGTTCACGAGTGAGGGAAGGTTGGAGCGTGAGATCGACAGACGGATCGGTGCAGCATCTGCAGTAATGCGGTCGCTGTACCGGACCGTCGTGGTGAAGAGAGAGCTGAGCCGGAAGGCAAAGCTCTCTGTTTACCGATCGATCTACGTTCCCACCCTCACCTATGGTCATGAGTTATGGGTCATGACCGAAAGAATGAGATCGCGGATACAAGCGGCGGAAATGAGTTTCCTTCGTAGGGTGGCTGGACTCACCCTAAGAGATAGGGTGAGGAGCTCGGCCATCCGGGAGGAGCTCAGAGTAGAGCCGCTGCTCCTTCACATCGAGAGGAGCCAGTTGAGGTGGCTCGGGCATCTAGTCCGGATGCCTCCCGGGCGCCTCCCTGGTGAGGTGTTTCGGGCATGCCCAGTCGGGAGAAGGCCCCCGGGAAGACCTAGGACACGCTGGAGGGACTATGTCTCACAGCTGGCCTGGGAACGCCTTGGTGTCCTCCCGATGGAGCTGGAAGAGGTCGCTGGGGACCAGGAAGTCTGGACTTCCCTACTGAAGCTGCTGCCCCCGCGACCCGGATAAACGGAGGAAAATGGATGGATGGAACAAGAATAAGACCTCGTCCACACGTAGCAGGGTATTTTTAAAAATGCATATTTCTCTCTCTCTGTTTATGGAAAAAATGGTGTCCACATGACCTTGTATTTAAAAAAAACGCATCCTCACATATCCGGATAAATGCATTGAGAACCACTGTCATAAGCATGCCAAACCTGTAGGCAGCAGTACTTACTAAAATTCTATCATTGCTTCGCTTCCGCAAAACATAAAACATGGCGCCAGGCTCGTTCGTGTGGACGGAGGAGGATGTAGGATTATTTGTAAACATTGATTTGGAATTCAAAGTCAACTGGGCGCAAGAAAATATGGTCACTTCTGAGGACATCCATGTTGTTTCTGATGTAAATACAGGACGCATGTGTGACGTCACCACATACGTTGTCGCAGGAAGTGACGTTTGGAAATGCAAAACTCTGTATATGTATAACCAGAGTTTTTTTTTTTTTTTTTTTTTTTTAGTTTTTAGTGCCGAATATCTGCGGGCTCGTTTGGATGAACATGGAACAAAAAAACATTTCATGAGATACCCACCTACGTGTGGACAGGGCATACGTATTTCAATACCATGTTAGCTGGAGATGATGCAACGTCTCCAGGAGTTGAACGTGGGGCTTGTAGCCAATGCACAAGATTTAGCACATGAATGAAGATTGTGAAGCTAAAGAGAAAAAGAAATTACTTATCAGTAATCACTTTTTAGTTAGAGCATAGAAAACCTGTTTATAACTTACTGAATATGTTTTTTTAAACATTATTAAAGCCGCTTAGACATGAAACAACACCCCTAATACTATAGACATAATAAGAGTAAATTAGACATACTGTAAATAAGACTCATGCTTTGTAGGGGTGTCGGGCCGAGACCCTGCGGGTTCTCCTTCCATCCAGTCATTAAAGCAGGCGAACACCTCCATCAATTTGAGAAAAGGAGCTCATAAATTAAAGCACATGCTGGAGAAACTGGTTGGGGAGTGTCTCAGCCCTCCATGGCACAAGTTTGACACATATGCTTGTGTGTGTTGCTGTTAATGTGTTCTAGGGGAAAATGGGTTGGGGTAGGCAGGAAGTGACATCATGGTTTCAGAGTTGAGTTTTAGCTAACGCACATCTTAGGGATTCTGACAATCAAAATAAAAGCTTGTTGCATTTTCTGAATGCCGTATATTTGTATTTTAGTTAACTATTTCTATGCTTGAAAATGCCTTATTTACGCCAAAAAAATGTCAAACTTGCTTAAATATGCAAATTTTTAATAATTCTATGACAACAGAATAGCAGTTTCACTGGAAGACTACTATCACTGTCCTGGTCAACCGAAAGACTGAAAGATAATTCCTCCTACAAGCCATGAAGCTTTTCAACACAAAAGAGGGGTAGGAATAAAAACACTGGATTTTTTTTTTGCCTTGTTATGTATTACTGCCCTACATATTTCAAGTGTATTTATTTATTCTTATTCTATTTTCTTATCTCTCTTGCCGTTTCTTGGTTGTTTTATGTTGTGATTAAGTGTTATGATTTTTTTGCAGAGCTGCTGTAAACATGACTTTCTCTTGGAGATAAATAAATGATCTATTTATCTAAAACAGTGTTATTTAAATAATAGTGCAACTTTAAGATAAATGTTTTAATTGATGAAAAGTATGACACAATTTTCTTGGAGCGTAGTACTCCCCATGAAATGCAGTATATCATAATGACAAGAATTGACTACTGTAAAGGGATGCTCAATGCTCAATCATCTACTGTATAAAGGATGCCATTAAGGATGCTGAGGATTATTTATTGGCAAATGCCGATCACACGTTTTTATGGAATTCGGCAGATACTAATTGATAGCCGATCGATCTGAGCATCCTTAGACTAAATACATTATATTTCAATGATGAGTTGTGCATATGTAAAGTTTCTATTTCTGTGATTGTACTTGAACTCTAGACTCCCTGAGGGATACCACAGGTGACATTGTGTGTGACCTTCCTTTGCCCAGGGCCACGTGCTCATTCCTGTCGGTGAGATGTGAGATGAACCGGAGATGAACCGTCAACGTACAGACTCTCCGTCTGTACAATGACGGAGAGTCTGGTGATGTGTTTTAGACGGTGAAGGTCAATAGCATATTATGTTCCTCACGCAGACCTTGTCACATAGCCAAGGTATCTGAGAATTGCTCACCAGGATTACACCTGACCATGCAAATTCACATTTTGGTTTTGAATGCACTAGTTATTGTATAATTAGATGAAAGTATTCTGTTTTTTTAACACTGTCTCAGTTTTCGTACAATATTGTGCATAGCAAACTAATTTGTTTGCCCTGTACTCTATTGTTGTGTTTGAGAATCACTGTGCATTTTCTAATGAGTGTGAGGGGGCAGGGAATGTTGCGAGTGTCAGCAATTTGTATGAAATCATCATCAATTTTTAATGTAAAACTGTTATTATTCTCTATAAAATGTTTTTTAAAGTTATTTTTGGGTGTCCGAAACAAATTACTTTGGATTCACATTTTTTCCCATATGAAAAATGTCCTCAGTTTCCGTGCAGCTCTTATTCTGTTGGTCCTTTTGGAACAAAATAACAACTTAAACCAAGGTACAACTGTACTAGGAAGTAAACAAGTAAATATCCCAAGAGCAAGTCCCTACAGAAAGCCTAGAATTCTCTCCAGGAAATACTGCATGCACAATTTGTCTTTGTAACACGGGAGTTGGCAGCATCAGGCTCTAAGATGTTATGACCAGACCAACTTAGCACGCAGCATAAGTGCTTATTACGCATTGTATACTCATTCCTGACACAAGGAGCCTGGCGTGACTCACATCCTGGTGATCAGACCCAAGCCTTTTGTCACCAAAGCAGTTTGTAAGAGATCTGGTGAATTTCCATGAACCTCGGCATGAACTCTACCACTTAACCATGAGAGTCTCCTAATTTTGAGAGAAGCTCGAATTGGATAAAAACACAGAAAGAAAAAGAAAAAAAGACAAGAAAAAGGGAAACAGGGTTGGCACCTCCAGCAGGTTTTTTGAGGCAGTGACAGTGAGCCATTGAAAATAAGAAGGCGTCTGAGACTGGGTCCACACATGGGCAAAGGGTACACAAAAGGGGTCGTGACAAGCAGACATGGCATTTCAAAGCCCCTTCACTTTGTCTTTGCAGTCTGAGAGATAATGGAAGGAAAAATCGGATTATTGTACTCCCCGGATCCTGAAAACTCAGTAGAGCACAGTGGAGACAGTGCCTGGGAACAATTTGACCAGCCATTATCTCAATCAATTAAGGGTAAGAACGGCATTCCACACTCCGGGTCAGATGTTCCATCATACAGAATAAGAGTATTTCTGAAGTGCTTAATCCCGAGATAACTTTCTGACTGAAATTTAAAAGTGTCTGTGTGCGTTGACGCTACAGTTGAATGAATGGAGAGAATGACCTATCCTGTCAAACATTCAGCCTCTTTGTTCAAATAGGTGAAGGCCACTATCTGTATCCACATCTATATCTGTTCACCCATCTAAATTATCTGTATGCATAGCTGTACTCTGAGTGGACGGGCACAACCCACAAGTGGGTGTGGTTTAACCAGAACGGCTGGTACATTATTTTAACTATGAAATTGATGTGGATTGATCAGAAGTTGCTATATTGTTTATTTGAAAACTTTACAGATCAGCCTGAAAATTGAGATTCAAATTGTGTATGTGTGTAAGTGATTTGTAAGACTTTATTATTTAATTATTTTAATGAGCTGTATGATTAAGGCAACCATACAGTGATGGCAAACAGGGAATATTCTCAGTCAGCCTTGTTCACTGCATTTTTCCCAAAAGCACTGTTTTCAGTACTACGAGCAAAGTTTTCGGACTGACTTTTCGTACTACACCAGCCTGTGGAAGGTCCATAAAGACATGTTTGGGTGTTTTTAATATGAAAGGACCTGACTGACCTGGGCAGATCAGTGATCAAATAACACCCTTTTGGAAAGAAAACCAAATGAGACTGTGAGCAAGAACAAAAAAAAAAATCCCGCAGAAACAACCCAATATCTTGAAGGTTTTCTCAGGAATCTATTACGGTATTTTTGCAAAAGGGAGCCAAATTAAAAAAAAAATCTGTTGTTGGTATTGTTGTTTTAATTTTTTGTTATTGTGGAAATGGCATATTTACGTTAAATGTTACTTAATTCAAAGTGATTTCTAACTGTTGTATTACAGTCACACTGAGAATATGATGCATTTGGAAGATGGGTTGACTAATGCAGTGGTTTTCAAACTGGGGGGCACACGCCCTGACAGGGGGCAGCATTATGACAGGGGGGGGGGGCTACCATGCACACTTTTCATTATTAACATATTTTTTGTTTATGGATTTTTTTGCCACTATGGGTGTGTTTAAATTCTCTACTGGTTAGCGCGAGTGTTCCAACAACACTTAAGTTTCTGTGTGTATCCGCCAGAGGTGGGACTAAGTCACTCATGTACAAGTCACAAGTAAGCACCAAGTCTTTACCTTCGAGTTACAAGGAAGTCCGAGTCAATCTTTATGAGAACCAAGCAAGTCAGGTCTAGTCACTGCTTTTCATCTGCAAGTTGTGTCGAGTTATACACATTTTAATTAGGCCAGTTTTACAGATTTAAAGTTTAAAAACAAGAGTTATAAACTTTTAGACATTTTTTATTACATATTTGACAACAAACAACTTGTAGGGCCAAGGAGAGCTGAGTTACAGTATAAAACAATCAATAAATGAAAAAATAAATAATACAATTAGTTGTCCTAATAATTTAAGATTTCCAGATTTAAAGTCGTAAATTTACGAGATTAAAAGTGGTAATTTTACGAGTCATACGTGTCCGAGGGAAACTAGAGCCTAGTTCTTCAGTGGGGATGGGAACTTCCCTCAGGCTTCAGACAAGCTTTTATTTAGAAAGGGACAGCAAAACAGAGCATTTGGTAGCAACCAGGTTAGCATGGGCTAGCATCATCTCACCTCTGTGCTCTAATACCCCGCCCCTCCACATACAACTCTCCGGTTAATAGCGGTCTCAGGTAATGCCTATAAAAAGTTACGACTTTTATTCTCGTAAAGTTACGTTTGTACTGTCGTAATACAGTATGACAAGATTTACTTGTACATAGACAACATTATTGTCCTCAATTTACTACTTAATTCTCGAAATCTTGATGTTTTTAACACTTAATTTAGCAGGCTTTCCCCGAGACAGCTATACACACAGGGGTCTTGTGTGAACCTTGACCTGGGTCAAAGGTTAAGTTACGGCTTTCTTTTTCCCCCCAACTGATTTCAAAAGGCTGGGTTGCTACGTAAGGAGAACAGCACAACGAGGATGAAAAAAACTGACTATTCTGTTACGGGCACTGTTTGGAAACAAGGTATATAAGCAAACATTCACTAAATCTTTCTGTCTTTTTTCCGGTGTTTCCATGTTGTTTTCTGCCCGATTGCGCCGAAGTGAACGCATGCGTAAAAAAAACCAGCCGAAAGCCGACTTATTAAAATACAGTCTAGAGGTATATTTTGGATATTTGAAAAATACAACAAAGCGTTAAACCAAAAACATGTCATTTCAAGTCAATTAGCTCAAGTCCGAGATAAGTCTAAAGTCAAGGACATCAAGTCAATGTCAAGTCTTTTTGGAACTTTTATCAAGTAAGTCACAAGTCCTAAAAATTGCGACTTGAATCTGACTCGAGTCAGGTCATGTGACTCGAGTCTCCAGTCTCTGGTATCCGCGCGTGCTCGGAGTATGTTGTTCAACGCACGTGTCATAGTTTTGGTTTAAACTGAGCGTGCGCGCTCCCGCAACCTGCATGCAGTTTTTGGCAGACATGCAAATCTCGAAACAAGGTATGTCAAAAAACATTTACAAACTTTCTGTGTTATCAACGCGGGGGGTGGAGGGGTGTAGTTTTTGTGGTTGGTGGATGTGAATTGGAGGGAGGGAGCTATAAATAATTTTATCTCCAAAAGGGGAGCGTGGCAAAAAACGTTTAAGAACCACCGGACTAAAGCAAGATGCGAGAAAATAACACAATCTGAATACAAGTTATTCTTCCTGTACAACTCCAAGCCAATGTAGACACAGAACATGCACTGGAAACTGGCACTGAAAAACCATATGAATAAATATAAATATTGTACACCTTCTACAAACTGTGCAAATGAATTAGCGTCATTTTTGGAGGTCCAGGAATGTCTATTTTGATGAAAATGACGAATGGAATTCTCATCCCACAGAAATCCACAGCTAATGCCAAACTATGCCGTAGAGAATCATTACATGCGATTGCATTTATAGAGTCAAATTCAATTCCACTTACTCCCTCAGGATAGAAGCCATACCAGACTTCCATACGCATGTACAGTGGAACCTCAAGATACAAAATTAATTCATTCCGTAGGGGCTATCATGTCTTGGAATTTTTGTATTATGAGATAAGATTTACATATAAATGGCGTAATTAATTCCAGCCCTCTCAAAGAGTAATATAAAGTGTAAATATTGTACCCACCCAAAAGAAGTATGTTCATTAATGACATTATAATCATTTACATGTGCATGAATGTTAAAAAAAACAATGAGAAAATCATAAAAGCAATGAAAAATATTAATGTTATGAAAAATTACACTTTCGGGTCGAGCGAGGTGAGCTTCATGGCGGAGGATGAGGTGGCGAATGTAGTTTTGACAGATGGCAGAAATCACACGGAAGTTTACGTACTGTAACTTCACTTAAATGAATACACTACATTACATACTAAACTTAACACTATGATTTTTTATAACTACATTTGGACAATGGACGGGAACTTTTTGAGACGCTCAGCAAAGGGACGTCCTGATTGACCATTGTTAGGAGGAAGAAGATGATGGAAGATAACAAATGGGAGGGGAGCTTTTTTTCAAGAGTTTTATGGCGGTTGGTATCCGTTGCTTTGGTGCATTACTTCCCCAGGGGAGGGCAGCTTGTATGGTGGTATTGTACATTCATAATAAGCTGCAGCTGCAGCTGTCGGGCAGCACTTTCGATTTAGTTTTTTATTTTGAATATTTTTTTGTTAAATGGCACAAAAATGTATTCGAAGCCCGTTTTGTATTATGAATTTTCTTATAATATTTTTGAAAGCCGAGGTTCCACTGTATTTCATAAAGAATTACATGAGCTTGCCATCAATCAAACTTCATCCAGCTCCATCGCAGCTCAAAGAAACAGTCTTCAATAGATTCATTTGAATAATGTACAAACCAATAACAGTTGGAAGGCAACACAGTAACATTTATCAAAAACCAGGGTTGTATGAGAAAGGAAGTTAGGAGAAAGTGCATTTAATTCTCAGCTGGTTATGACATCTTGTTTGCTGTGACCATTTTAATTAGGCAGGTGTGTCAGTTATAAGCATTAAACAGCAAACAGCAAATAAACATCTGGACTGCAGTAGACGAAATAAAGGGCCAAACGGGCATGATTTTAAATTTTAAATGTGTGATTTTAAATGTGGTAATCTCCCCCACTGCAAACGATTCAATTCTATTCTATTTTCCGGGTTGCAGAGGCAGCAGTCTCAGCACGGAAGTCCAGACTTCCCGGTCTCCGGCCACCTCCTCCAATTCCACCGAGAGGACACCAAGACATACCCAGGCCAGCTGTGAGACATAATCCCTTGAGCATTTTGTAAGTCTTCCCCGGGACCTTCTCCTGGCTGGGCATGCCTCAGGATGTCCATGCCTGGCTGGACACCTCACCAGGGAGGCGTCCAGGAGGCATCCGGACTAGATGCCCGAGCCACTTCAACTGGCTGCTCTCGATGTGAAGGAACAACGGCGCTACTCTGAGCTCCTCCCGGATGGCCAAGCTCCTCACCCGATACCTTAGGGTGAGTCCAGCCACTGTATGGAGGAGGAGTTCACAATATGATTGCTTTAAATATTTGTACATAAACACAGTGGGGATTTTAGTGCAGTTAACGCTATTATATCAGATTATCCTGTCAAAATTAATTATACTGTAAATTTTTCTTGTCTCAAATATTATTCACATGACAATGAGGCGTGACATCATGTGTGGCTTACTTTCTAACGGAGGAAACTCGTGTCCGCTGCTTTTATCACCGGTCTCGTTCTAACGGAGATTTTAAACTTTAATCTAATCTAACCACTAGCCACCGTGCATTAAAATACATAATCCACAGCTGATGTGTAATATTTGTTTATATTTATTGTGAATTAATCATTTTGATCATCTTCGCCCTTGGTGTATATAGTATACTCAGTGCAACAAAGTCAGTGGAATACAGCAAAACTTTGGTTAGCCTCATTAATTTGTTCCAGAGAGTCCAACAAATACTCTAACCCAATCAGTTTTCCCAAAAGTTTTCCAAAAGTAACAATGTCAATCCAACTGATTTGTTCCAGAAACCCACAAATGGTTTACAGTTGTACAATTAAAGTTTGACAGGCAGAGCATAATTTAAAATGCATATACAGTAAATACATATAACTAAATGAAGATATAAGGTTACTTTTATCTTTGTTTAAATTGGGAACTTTCACCAAGGCACGATGTGGGAGCAAGATCAACATGTTTGTGTTTTGCCATCATTTATTTTTTGCTGCAAGTCTTTTGTTTTGATCATGACTGCACAATAACCTAAAATTGAGGCAAAAAAGTGCCACAATTTTGATAAAGAAGGTGAGAAACATTCAGGAATTCAGGAAACAACACAAAAGCGGTGTCCGTGCTGATCTTGCTGCCACATTGTGTCTTTGGTAACAATCACGACTTCAATGAAGATAAAAGTAATTTTAAATGTTCACTTATCCTTTTCATTCATAATGTATATGCATTTAGAAATGTTTTATGAATGCAAAACTATAAAAAAAAATGTTTTTGTTTGTTTGGTTGGGTTAACATTTTTCAAACCTGTGGTGTGACTGTGTTAGTAGAACTATAGAGTCAACTGCTGATTACAACATAAACAAGCGTGTTAAAAATACATGACCAACACAGCCGGACTACTAAAAACACAAAACGTGTGACATATTCTAAGATAACCGGAAAATACTTGCACACCAAGATAAAATGTTGATGTAAGTAATGAGACTACGGATGGGGTCCTCTGGGATCTCCTCCCAGATCTGGACCAGAGCATCACTGAGCTCCTGGACAGTCTGAGGAGCAACCTGGCAGCGCCGGAAGGACATAACTGCAACTCAAAAATGATTCTCAGTAGTTTGTGTGGCCCCCACGTGCTTGTACGCCTGCCTGACAACATCGGAGCATGCTCCTAATGAGACGATTGATGGTATCCTGGTGGATCTATCCCAGATCTTGACCAGGGCATCACTGCGCTCATGGAGAGTCTGAGAAGCAACCTGGCGGTGCCTGATGGACCTAAACATAATTTCCCCGAGGTGTTTTATCGGGTTTAGGTCTGGTGAACTTGGGGGGCCACTCAATGATATCAATTCCTTCATCCTCCAGGAACTGCATGCATACTTTAGCCACATGAGGTCAGGCATTGTTGTGCACAAGGAAGAACCAAGGTCCCACTGCACAAGCGTAGTTTCTGACAATGGGTCCAAGGATTTCATCCCGATACCTAATAGCATTCAGGGTGCCATTCTCTAACCTGTAGAAGTCTGTGCGTCCTTCCAGGCATATGCCTCCCCAGACCATCACTGACCCACCACCAAACCGGTCATGCTGAATGATGTTGCAGGCAGCTTAACGTTCTGCACGGCATCTCCAGACCCTTTCACGTCTGTCGCCTGCACTCAGGTTGAACTTGCTCTCATCGGTGAAGAGCACAGGGCGCCAGTGGCATAGTTGCCAATTCTGGTGGTCTATGGCAAATGCCAATTGAGCTCTACGGTGCTGGGCAGTAAGCACAGGGCCCACTACAGGACGTCGGGCCGTCAGGCCACCCTCATTGAGCCTGTTTCTGATTGTTTGGTCAGAAACATTCACAGTGGCCTGCTGGAGGTCATTTTGTAGGGCTCTGGCAGTGCTCATCCTGTTCCTCCTTGCACGAAGGAGCAGATGCTGATCCTGCTGAGGCTTTAAGGACCTTCTACGGCCCTGTCCAGCTCTCCTGGAGTAACTACCTGTCTCCTGTAATCTCCTCCATGCTCTTGAGACTGTGCTGGGAGACACAGCAGACCTTCTTGCAACGGTACGTATTGATGTGCCATCCTGGAGGAGTTGGACTACTTGTGCAACCTCTGTAGCGTCTACTACAGCAGTAGAAAGTCAGTCAATGAAAAATCAGCCAAAACAGATGAAGAGTATGTGGCCTCAACCTGGAACAATCCTGTTTTGGGGTCTGTCTCATTGTTGCCCCTCTGATGCACCTGTTGTTGATTTCATTAACAACAAATCAGCTGTAGCTGGTTAACTTCTGCTACTTAACTGACCAGAATAATATCCCAGAAGTTTGACTGATAGGTTACTATCAGTTTTTATTTGAACAGTGTATATTGTTTTGAGAAGCAGAATGCTTTACTTATGTCATCCCAGCAACTCAATGGATTTACGTTCTTCACCGAAATCCAACCAGGACTGGACTCATGGCATCAATTGAGGGGTAAGTCACTGTTGATGTACACCAATGATGGGGATGTCACACAACTTCATCCAAACCCGAACAATCCTTTTATTTCAGCTGCACCGGAGTTACATGCTAACCTGGAAAACAGCGGCGCATACTACATTACGTACTGTTATTGAAACTGATTGTACCATCAGGATCTCGTCATTGGCTTGACAGTGTTCCTCATTGTGATGTTACCACTTGTTGTTGCCTGTAACTCACTGAGTTGCATTACAAAACGGTTACAGAATAAATTGTTATGTGTTTATTTTATTCACAGTTACGGTTGGATTTTTATTTTGTTGCACTGCAGGGATTTGCTGTGTCCTGAGAACACAAGATAAAATTACGCTTGCGAGCAGCTTAGAGGGAACGTTTGACTCAAGTTTAACACAATGCAGAAACTCATCAAACAAACACCGGTGTCAGTATTATATGCTTTGTTCAAAACTTATTCAGACTTTCACTAGTGACATAATGGATTTCAATGCAAAATTTACAGCCATAGCTCAGAAAAATTGCTCCATCAGTCGTTCTAATTAGGTTGCTTGAAGCACCAGAGCAAATGAACAGTTTCACACTTTTAATATGAAACAGCAGTTCTAGAAATATCCTGATTCTGTCATGCAATGGGAGGATGAAAATTTAAACTCTATTTGTTCAGTAGGTAAAAGGCCAATATTTTGGTGTCATTAATTTGCAATTGACGACAAAATATTTGATTACAACATAACTGTTTGTTTTCAACATTAAAAACAATAGGACTCTAGCCAGGCCTCAAATGGTTGAACTTCAGTACGGACATCATGGTCTCTGAAAACCCTTGAGAAGATTATTGAATGATGCCTCACGGCGGTTGTGAGTCTTGCCCAGCGCACATCTGTCATCCAGTACTTTACTTGACTTTCTTGGAAAAGGTACTGTAGGATCTCTGTAATAAGTAAGAAGCAACCTTGAGAGGAACATTTGCACAATCGCTCTCGTTAATTAATCATAATATTTTCACTGGCAAGTGCACATGAAAGCACCTACTTGGGGCTGGAATTTCCATTATCAAATTACATGAGATGTATTGACCTGTATTAGAGTTCATACTGTGCACATCTTCACATTTTGCATGTGAAAGATGACTGACTTTATGACGCCAACATTTCAAAAGGATGGGATCACTTTGTTGTATGTATCCATTTAGTTACATCTGAATCGGATGTACACCCTAGAACAGTGGTCACCAACCTTTTTGAAGCCAAGATCCCTGGTCTGTGCAAGATCTACCCCAGGAAAAATACAGTAATGTTCAAAATAGCAGTCCAATGTGACTAACCAGATTAATCCCTGTTATTGGTATATTTTTATTGCTACAAAGTAAACAAGTAGGTGCAGTGGATTCTCAAACAAACAAGACACAGCATTCTTGATATGCACGCTCTTAAGGCTGTGCAATTGGGCAGTTAGTTGAAAGGGTCGTGTTCAAAAAATAGCAGTGTCTGACTTTACAAAAACAAAAATAAAAATTGTACTCTCGTCAGTCCACAAAATGTTCTTCCATTTCTCTTTAGGCCAGTGGATGTGTTCTTTGGCAAATTGCAAATTCCATTGCACATGCTTTTTTTAACTTTGATGGTGGGTTCTTGTAAATAGATTAGCGTCACACCGACTGTCACAGTACTTAAAGGTAATTCCAGACTGTCTTTGATCATCTTGGAGCTGATCATTGGCTGTGCCTTTGCCATTCTGGTTATTCTTTGATCCATTTTGACATTTGTCTTCCGTTTTCTGCCACGTGTCTCTGATTTTGCACTCCATTTTAAGGCATTGCCAATCATTTTAGCTGAACAGCCAAAACATTTTTGCACCCCTTCATTTTCCAGGTTCTCCCTTCTCCAATCAACTTATTAATCAAAGTATGCTGTTCTTCTGAACAATGTCTTCAACTACCTATTTTCCTCAGGCTTTCAACAAGAAATGCATGTTCAACGAGTGCTGGTTTCATCCTTAAATACGGGCCACTTGATTCACACCTGTTTTTTCACAATTGATCACTGATCACTGATTAACTGCCACACTGCTATTTTTTGAAAACACCCCTTTCAACTTATTGCCCATTTGCCCAGCCTTAAGAGTACGCATATCATGAATGCTGGTCTTGTTTGTTTTCGGAGAATCTATTGCACCTACTGGTAACTTGTTTGCCATGTAGCAATAAAAAAAAACTAATAACCGTGATTCATCTGGTTAGTCACATTGGACTGCTATTATTTTGAACACTACTGTATGTAATATGTATATGCCAAAAAAATAATAACTTGCAATAATTACTGTTGTGTAAGTCACACCACTGCACTCTGTCGCATGTCGTTGTGCAGGCACTGCTATCTCTGACCGGGTTTTGGGGGACTGGACCCCTGACTGGAGCTTGTGGGTTGCCTCCCTGGAGGGCGGCAAGGCATACTCCGGCAGGGGAGGGCACTAATGTAATATTATTTTTTTCTAATATTCTCATGATTGTCTGGCAATGTCCCAAGATCGACTAGTAGCTCACTATCGACAGGTTGGTGATCCCTGACCTAGAAGATAGCACCTTTTCTTTGGATTCAGCACATTTTCATGTCAAGTATTGGTACATGTGACCGACAGGTGTGTCTTATGGCATTGCTTATTCAATCAATTATTAGAACTGAATGTCTACCCTCAGTTTCAGAATGGGTAGTCTGGGTTTGCAGATAAAGGTGAAAACACCATGAAAACGAGAGAGCGCTCCATGAGGGAAAAACAAGAAAACCTAAATCTGAGAGAAGACGGTATAATGAATCACAACCGTTAGGATCATTGCATTTGTCCTAGCCAGTACAACAATTTGTAAGAAGAAAGAAACTAATAGGGTACAAAGTAATAGACGTGGAACAGGTAGACCAAGGGAAACATCATCAGTTGATTACAGAAACATTGTAAACGCTATGACGGAAAACCCTAAAACAACTACTAGTGACATCAGCAAGAGGACAGGACAGGAGTGAAAGTATTGCTATCTACTGGTCATTGAACACTTCATGAACAAACACACAATGACTACTGTACATCAGACAATGCACTCATTAGCAAAAAAAACAAAAAGGTCAGGTTGGGATTTCTAAAATAGTTTAGAAATGAGGCCCAGAAATTCATCAGTCCATAAACATTTTGTCTTAGAATTGTTAAGGCATATCTCTTTACTTTTTGGCAAATTCCAGCCTGGCCTTTGGATTCTTCTTGCTCAGGAGTTATTTGCATTTGCATCATCGCGGCTTTATGCCAATATTAGTCAATAATATTTGTCATCTAATATTATTTGACATCGTTGGTACATTTTATTAGTTTTGAATTTCATTAGAGATTTACTTTGTAATTAAACAGACAAATGTTTCTCTTGGCAAAAGGCCTCTCTCCTAGAAGAGAAGAAAATTCAAAGCATGATTTGTTCATTTCCCAACTTAGGTCTCCATTTCCCAACTTGTCCAAGCTTCTTATGTTTGGATCCAGAAAAGTATCAATCCCTCTCTCTCAGTTTGGAGTTGATAACAGTTATTTCAGGCTGAACCTCTGAAGGCACACATGTGTCCACATCTACACTTTCTGAATTATTTTCTATTTAGGTCAGGGATTCCCAAACTGTGGTGCATGCACTCCAGGGGATGCATAAAAGGGTAACAGCAGTCTGGCATATTACTTACATATTTGAATTGTTATATTGCTGCAACAGGCTGAATACAGGGAAATTCAAGGTGGGACATAAAGTAGGTTTTAATAGTCAAGAAGACAAATGATTAACATGAAACAATCTAAACGGTGAAGTGTGTTGTTCAATGGAGAGACTCTGGCTAAAATATGTTTGAAACCACGGTGACTGTATTTTGATTTTAAAAACCAATGAGATAATCTAACGTTATTTGAATTCTACACAAATGATGCCTTTTAATTTCAATACATTTAAAGATACCTCCTCTGTATGGATAGAAAATTGCTATATTGCAAAATTCTATCAGCAAAGACACAAATTCCAAAAGAAGAACAGTCTTCAAAAATCAGCACAAAAAACAGAACAGCACAGGAACCTGAGGTCAAATGTTTGTTGACTTTTGGAAAGTAACCAATATGGATGTCCTTTAAAATCACAAAAACATGAACCATCATTGTGAATGATGTCCACAGACTTCCACTCGTCAAGCTTTAAAAGATATGTTTTGCTTTTTGCCAACACTTATTGAAATGCAAAAAGCCTATTACACATTAACCTCTCAGAAGAGCTTGGACAGGACATGTCCAGGGAAAATAGGACGTTTCCTATCTGAACTCCTCCCCCACCACGTCGCCACCTGAAAACTAAGCATGCTAATGTCAGAAGCTCTTGCATTTTTTAAATACAATTCAATGGGCTTCCAAAATTACCAAAAACAGCTGTAGTACCATTCATGCATTAGATTTACTACAACCCTCAGTTACAAAATAACAAGAACTGGGCTTCATACTAAAGTGACCTGTGCTTGCCAGGAGCCAGAGAGATGGTAGGACGTATGGTTGGAGAAGGACACTGGGCTCACTCGATGTCCAAATATACTGTGTTGCACTGCAGAAATAAGATGAACACAGTCTTGCAAAATTGTTTATAGCTGCATTAAGAAATACGACTTGCTGACATTCTAATTTCCATTACCGCTTAGGTCATGATGCTTCTATTGGGTGCAAACTGGCTTTGTTTTAACTTCTTTTGAGTATTTATGAGGAAAGGGAGTGAACCAACTCTATGGTGAAAGGTGTACTTGGCCAAACAAGTTTAGGAAATGTTGCTCTAGGTCAAAGCACGCTGCCTAGCTAACAAAGGTCTCCACCTGGATTTAACTAAGCAAATACGTAAGAGCCTCCCATTGGATAATCACTGCATGGGTGGTTATGTGTCAGATGGCAACAAGTTTCTTGTTTGGTAAATAACCATTTTGAAAGACACAGCCTGTGATTGTGGAACAGATGTTAATCTTTTTCAGAAAGGTCAAATTTTTGGCGTGCATCAAGCAAAATAAAACAACGCGTCAAGAACTGTCCAACGCATTAATAAAAAGTGAATGGGGAAACTTGCCCCATGGTCCAACTCTCCCATCATCAATATAAGATATTGGCAAAAATAAATGCATCTCTGGACAGAAAGAAACATTGGGAGACTGCAGAATCTCATGGAAACAATACCACAGAGAATTTGTGTCATAATCAAAGCAAAAGGCAAACCAACAATATATCAGCATGTGTAGAGTGTAGACTTTTTTTTGGCTAGGCAATGTAAGATTATTTTGATACAGAACTGTACACAAACTGATAAAGGTAGCTGAGGTCATAGAATAAAATCGATACAGGTGGTCCATGGGTTATGTACAAGTTCTGTTCTTGGACTGTGATGCAAGTCGAGTTTTAGTGTAAATTTAAGATTCACAATATCAGACTGATAATTAGCGGGTCATTATGAGGAATTATGACGTCATACCAACGTATCAAATAACTAGGGATGAGTGAGTACGCCGCTATCTGTGTCTGTGTCTGTGTCCACTCATCTAAATGATCTGTAGCTGTACTCGGAGTTGGTGGGGCATGAACCAGAAGTGGGCGTGGTTTAACCCGCAACAAGTGGGGCTTATGTGAAATAAGGAAAACCTAAAAAATCCGTCCGCAGTGGAGGCAGGGACCAATGCGACACGAGCGGTTTTAGACTGTCATGTCACTTGCACCTCGTGTGTTACGAAACCAGTTTACCAACTTTAAACTTTAAATATCCTAAAAACCAAAATAGAGGCCAACTGAGTACTGAGTCGGGCAAAGTGAGCTGGAGTCAAGCCAAGCAAGCACAGAGAGATCATCAGTTTCTGTCTGTGTGAAAGAGACAGAGTGAGACACCGCTGCCCTAGCTCCAGCAGTCTGTCTAGGGAAGGGCAATCGTTGTGTGTGACTGGCCAATCACAAAGCACGAAAAGTGAACACATAAGTAGTTATGAATAACAATAATGATTTTCCCATAGCAAGAGCACGGTTAATGACGAGCTGTATTCATTTCATGCTCGTAATCTGCAAAAATGTATTATCCGTAACACATACGTGTCTAAAACGACTACCCGACTCAGCACTACTAATATCATTAAAAAATAGCTCAGATAACTTACTATAAAGAAAAACACTCCAGTGAGGTGAAATTACCCATACTTTTCTGGTGCAAATGAAGCACTCCTTTTTTATCCTGCTTGCAATGTTAACAGTCTGTTACGTCCAATAATGTCCTCCGAGCTTAGTTGTAAACAAACATTCACTGTTTCAGAGGGGAACATTTTTCCTGCTAGTTGCACCAAATGCTTCACAATAAGGGAAAAAAGCTTAAACACATCTAACTTTATCAGTCACCTAAAACTCTAGCATTACTACAACTCCCGGGGATTGTTTCTACCGCCACTGCATTTGAAAGGTGCAAAAAAAGTTTGCCAGAGATGACCAGAAGGCTAAAGCGTGATGTAATTTCATTATAGAAACAGTGGTGTTCGGTTTTAAATCATAGAATAATTTTTTGTCATCTAAAAAATTCCTTGGAGATTTATTTGTACTTTCGAACCACCGCTATTTTTGATGTTGTTGTGTAATAGTTGTTGGTAATAGTAGTGATATCATGGTATTAGGTTAAAGCATATCTAAAGGTACAGTTTTTCAAATCCAACTTTAAGTCATTCTTACCTCTGGGCTTTGTACACAGAACACCTGAAGGACAATACATCCAATAATTCATTCATTCATTTTCTATGCCGCTTATCCTCATTAGGGTCGCAGGTATGATGGAGCCTAACCCAGCTGGCTTTGGGTGAGAGGCGTTGTACACCCTGGACTGGTCGCCAGTCAATCGCAGGGCAGACATACAACCAGTCACACTCACATTCATACCAATGGACAATTTAGAGTCGCCAATTAACCTAACATGCATGTTTTTGGAATGTGGGAGGAAACCGGAGTACCTGGAGAAAACCCATGCACGCATGGGGAGAACATGCAAACTCCACTAAGAGATGCCCAACAGAGATTCGAACCCTGAACCTCCTGACTGTGAGGCCAACATACTACCCATTCAGCCACCGTGTGGCCCACATCCAATAATAAAACACTAAATACAATAACTAAACAAAAGTAATAAAAACTATAAGCTTTCCATCTCAATAATAAGACCACTACACCGCCTGTTTATTACTGTCGCTTTTAGAGCATCAGCAACCTGGCAGTTATGTGTTTGTGATTTCCGAGTGTCTGCGAATGTAACAAAAGTCCTCACTGTTTGGGTGTGCGAGGACGACGACAGCAAGCAAAGAGGACAGTTGAGTTTACTGACATTGTTGATCACCCACCTTCTCATCGTTCTTGCAACATAGACGCTACAATACGATTTGATCCTTAATGATGCACGTGACAGCGATTGAAACAAGTGCGATCAATATTGAGCTAGTGTCGTGTTTACAGACCAAAATTATGTTTTTTTTTTATTCGTCAACATCTACACAGAGCTGTAGATGTCTCTTGTAAGTCACTGTATTCTTTAAATGGTGCATTGTTGTTGTTGTTGTATTCCAGTCTACAAGTTTTGAGCCAATCCAATGTTTGGGGATTTTTTTGACATTGTCAACATTCATTATTTGAATGTGAACTTTTGCATTTTACCATGTCACCAGTAAGACTAATGTTACTTAGCAAGATCATTTCTATATACAAGGTCTGTCAGAAAACCTCCAGGATTGGTGTCACAAACAGTGCAACTTCGGTCATCATCATTATTCCTTTCCAACAGGTCAGACAAAAATCGAAACCTACTCTAATCAGATCATATTTTCCCATACAGAAGGATACCAAGGAAAGCCCACACTCATGTTAACAGAAGATTTTATGGAAATCTGAGGCCAACTGCCTGTCAGCCAAGCAGTTGGAAAAGTCCACAAATATTTGAACTGCCCCAATAGCCTAATCCATTGGTTCTCAGTTATTGTTTGTCACGCACCCCCTAGGGTCCAGAAATGTTGTTGCGCCCTCCATTTGAAATACTGTTGACAACTGATAATATGTATTTATTTATCTGTACTCTACAAACTGAAGTTGAAATTGAAACTAGGAAAATGCAACAAAATGGAGAGCTGTGAAGTGTATTCAAGTGTCAAATGGCATGTTGAGTGTAATACATTTTGACATATTGGCAGTATTACACTAACACTGAAAGTACTCCCTGCCCGTTCCCTTTTTAGCTCATCAATACATTACCTCAGTCTTAAACTCCTGATTCAGGAGTCACTCGATATGTGAATGAAGTATGTTTTTTATACTTTTTAAAAAGTACCAGTGCACAATGGTTTAGAATGTCTGGTCTCAGTGTATGTGGAGTTTGCTTGTTCTCCCTGTGCATGCACTGTTTTTTCTCTATGTATTCCATCTTTGTCCCACATCTCCAAAATACGCATGGTATAATTCGAAATGATAAACCGTTGTAAATGGTTCCGTGTCTATATAGTATAAATAGTATGTACCCTGTGATTGACTGGTTGGTACTAACATTGCATTCCAAAGAAAGAGTGCAAAGCTTACTTGTGTGAGGCGGTTAGCTTTAGAAATATATTCATATTACTCTTGGAAATATTACAAACAGTTAAAACGTTTCATTTTTTTACCTCAAGGGAGTATTTCTTTCTGTTTTTTTTTCTTTGTGACTTCCAACACCCACTGCTGAATGTGTTCATTAGCATTCCTGTCGCTATTTCTCACTTCCTATCATCCCCATTCGGTCTTAAAATAGCCCATGAATCATTCCATGGCAGCCACATTATGTTTACACTTTGCCCTCTTCCTGACTGTAATATTGTACCTTGCTTCACACCAAGCGCTCAAAAATGTTCCGATAAACTCAACAAGCGAAACCAGAACACTGGTTTTAGAAGCTTTGAGTGAAGCTTGCTGCAGTGTGTGTCGTCTTTTATTTTCATAAGGCTAAATATAAACCTATTATGTTAAAACCTACTGGAGAAAGCCTGTAAAGCATAGTTTGTGGCTTCCATTACTTGTTGTTTAAATAAAACAGGACGAGTACTGTCTGCTGTTGCTCAGACGGCAGTTTTTAATTTAAGACAAAGAACAGCACAATATTTACATGCTTTTCATTTTGTTAGTTAGTTTCAATTACTTGACGCATGGCAAGTACACCCTCTGATTTAAATAGAAATACTAAAAATTAATAACATAGCGATATATTGCATGAACCCAGTGACAGCTCGTTGAAGTTGTTTGGTCATAACCTTCTGACACAACACTTTGGCATATTTCCAAATGCTGTATTATAATAATGACAGTTTGGTTTCCATTTTGTTATGGTATGGAGTTATCATGATTTGAATTTGAATATGTACCTTCCAGAGTCTGTTAGGATAAATCCCTTGCTTTTCCCTGAATACCAATTATTCAGCATACCAGAACATTTCTGTGCTATCCGACTTTGTGGAAACATTTTTGGAGGGAACTTGTCGGTCTCCTGTGCGCCAGTGTTGATATAGCTAAAATATGAAATTCTACACCATTTTTCATTTATTTATTGAATAATTCCTCTACTTTTTCTAACTCCTGTCTGCTAACCACATTTCTCATATTGTATTCAATATCAAGTCATATTCAGCTCATTTAGAACACATTGGCTACCTAGACTGGTCACAAAAATCTCTATTTACTGTAATGTAATATTTTCTGTGACAATTTCCCTATTGAAAATTATTGGACAATTTATGTGCCGCATCCTACTGGTGCAAAATCATATATTTTCCATTCTGCTTACTCTACAAAATGACGTGGGTCAGGATTGGTCGTCATCCACCCCCATGGTTGCTTGTTCCATTCTCTGTCCTGTAATCATTCAACCTATGTATTGTTTTTTGTTGTTTATAAAATTTCTTTTGTTTCAAATTCTGACAATTGTTTTTTTCTGCCTCATACCATTACAACATCAAATTGTCCATATTGTTCATATAGGACATGTAGGCTTTCTGTCTAGACTTTTCTAAAAAAGAATCCCACATTTTACGTAATTTAGTAATTGACATTTTTTCCATTGAAAATGAATGGGCAATAACAGTGATCGCCTTTATTGGGAGAAATCCATATTATCCATCATAAAAAAGAGCTTCAGACCGACCAGAGGACCAAAACCCTCACAGAATCTACAATTACTTGTCACTTGAAGAATTTTTAAGCAGAATGGGAGGTTGATCTTTTTTTTACCAGGTTCCTCTGATATGGAACCATGTCCCTGACTCTCTCTTTATTTCAAAGTCAACTCAAAACTCACCTTTTTTCTAAAGCGTATAGTTAGAGATGACACCTGATACGTTGTTATGCATCATATGTTCCTTGGTCGAAGAGTTCTGGCTTAATCTACCATCTATCTTGCTATTATTTTTAGATTTTAACCCAAGCAGTTGAGACAGAGTATTTCCTTGCCTCCGTCGCCAAGTGCTTGCTCGTATTGGATTTTGACTCGTATTGGACTGCAGCGCATCGTGCGCTCCGTCGAGAAAGTGATCGGCTGCAGCCTTCCATCTCTCCAGGACCTGTACGTCTCCAGAACTCGGGGGCGAGCAGGCCGGATACTTGCTGACCCTTCCCACCCTGGACATGAACTATTTGAGCCACTCCCCTTTGGCAGAAGGTTACGGTCCATTCGGACCAGAACCTCTCGCCACAAGAACAGTTTCTTTCCTGCTGCTGTTGAACTCATGAACACTTTATAACATTTGCACTATGCTCACTTTATAACCAGCATTTTTGGCACCTTATATTACCTGCACTAAAAACACTCTCATGCCTTTACTTATCAGTGATTTCAACTTTTTACTCAGGGTTCTATGTTTAGTTAGTTATATGTTTATTTAATGCTCCATGTTTACTTAGAATTCTACGTTGCACTGAGTCGCCAAAGAAAGTTCCTAGTTCGTGAATTGTTCATTGTACAATGGCAATAAAGTTTTTCTGATTCTGATTCTGATTTCAGTTGGTTCTCTAAAGTGAAAAGTGAAATCAAAATAACCTCTGGTGTGATTTGGCGCAATTGAATTCAATTGAACAGACCTGAATGGTTGGCCAGAAGATGTTCAAGGACCGCCGAGGTGCTCAAGCTCAAGCTACCAAACCCTCAATGTAGGGGAAGCTTACATTTCTAGCTTGCAAGCTAGAAACGATACAGCTTTGTTCACTCAACAGAGGAATTGTGCCACTTCCAACAACAACAAAAAATACATGACGTTATTGTGTACCACTTAGCTTGTTGAGGGTGAGAGAGAGAGGTGGGTACGTCCTGTTAGTCACAAGACACTTTCAAACAACTATTCATACTTACTTTCGCACCTTTGGGGTCAAACTAACCTGAACTGTAAATAAATCATCAAAAGTGTGTGAAACTATACTCAGTCAATTATATGTTGGACTTGAATTTCTCATGGTGTTTGTAGGAATTTATATTTTGATTGTATCTCTCTTCCGACTGACGTAGTTGTACCTGGTTTCCTCTGACGTCTCTGCTTTTTTGTACATCCAGCTTTCCTGCACTTTTGTGTCTCCTTGTGGCTAAGCTTGAGCTTGGGCCTCTAATTAAGCTGGCCACTCATCTTTTAGGCTGTCCTCATGTGGTGTCTTTCACATTCATACCGTGCCTTTTTATTGCACAACAATTGCTTTTTAAGTCTCAAGGCTCGGTACTGTAAGCAGACTCAGCACTAACGCTGTTGATTTGAAAAGAGAATTTAAGAGACGGTATAAAATATGGAAACCTGCTTGCCTCTGCTTGACAGGTCATAAAACATGATTCATTTGTGTGGGTCATGCGGTTGCAGCAAGACTTTTTACAAGCTGACAACTGCTGGGCAGGGTATTCCAAAACATCCTCAGATTTTTAAATTTAGAAGCTGCAAAATTAGTAACTCCAAGAGTTATGGACCTAATTATTATAGTATACATACAATGGCTAGGTTTTACATTTTACATATTGGATCATTTACTGCATAAAATGACTGACTAAGGTGTAAAATATGTGTAATATGCAAGCATGTTGTTTAATTATAGATCAGTGGCCACCAACCTTTTTCACACCAAGATCCCTGGTCTCAGCCCTGAACCTGCGCAAAATTTAACCCCCCTACCAGGACGTTTACACACATTGCTACACAGTTTTTTTGTATGTATATTTAAATCATATATTACGTGATATTAGGGCTGTCAAAAATGATTAACTATTTCATTAATTGCGCAAAATTTTTTGGTGTAATTAATGCACGCGCAGTACAATTACAACACCATAAACAGGGTAATACAAAAAAAACGGGATCTTTTTAACAATCCAATCAAACCAAAAGTGATGGAGAAAAAATATTTTATTCATAGTGAAACCTGCCATTTAAGAAACAATGATGGAATTGTCATTGTTTTTTAAATTACTCCCGCTGCGCAGCTGTCAAACTATCACCGTTTTATAAAAACAACGCACAAGTACAACGCTTTCCCATTCTCTTTACTGTAAACATTTGATTGGTACTTTATTTACAGAGCACATCTCCGCTCAGTGTCCTCATTTGTCATTAAATACAGGTGTCATGTTTGAATAGAATACTTCCAAAAAAGAATCAGATATTCTTTGTTTTGTGTTTGTTTGGTCTTGTTGGTGTTTTTGCTGTTTTCTATGCAATCGTTGTGCGTTTCAGTTTGCCTTGACAACCCGATTGCTGAGTAGGGGCGTGGCAAGGAGACACACCTGTAGCTAATTGGCAATTAGGCCTACTAAAGCCAGCTGGTACAGAAGGAAGATGAAGAGGCGTTTTCCAGCACGTGCTATTGTGTTGACGCCGCGTCCCTGCTTATTGGAGTACCTGCTCACACACTCCCTAGTTGTGTTCCAGTTCCTCCACTGGGAAGGGCTTGTTTCTGTTTTGCTCTGGCTTTTGCTGTGTCTCCTTTGGCCTACTTGGTCTTTTTTGTACTACCATCCTGCTATGTCTTACTCTCAAGCCTTTTTGCTTTGCCCTTTGGTTTTGCTAAACCCATTCACAAGCGTTTTGACGCACCTTGTGCGTGAAACTTTGTCTTTTGGAACTTAATTTTAGTTCTACTTTTTTCCTCAAATTTACGCTGATTATTTCCATTGAGACCTTTTAATAAAGACTTTGTTTTTTGCTGCACACACTTCTGCCTCGCATCTTGGGTTCCTATCTGCACTAAACATAACAAGGTGAAACAAATATTCCTTCATCAGCTGGTGGGCATAAGAGCTACCATGGGAGACCCCTGGAATGTGAGATTGACAGGAGGATTGGTGTGTCGTTTGGAGTGATGTGGCCTCTGCCTGGGTCCGTTGAGATGAAGAGGGAGCTGAGCTGAAAGACAAAGCTCTCAATTTACAGTCAATCTACATTCCTACCCTCACCTCGCTTTAGGAAGAGCCCTAGGTGGCTCGGGCATCTGGTTAGGAAGCCTCCCGTTGGTGATGTTCAGGGCACGTCCGACCAGTATCAGGCCTCTGGGAAGACTTGATATGTTCCTCAATTCACCCTCAAGCTTTCATCCCTCAGCCAGTTTAGCCTTAGAACCAATATTGCAGACAGTACACTCTTGTGGGGTGGTGGGCCTTGGGGTGGTCACTGTGGGCCCGGTCTTGAAAACAATTACAAATGTGTTTTCCTTTCCTATTTCTTCCAGTGACATACATTTCATAATTGAAGAACCACCCATATAGAGTGGAGTGAAAATTAGATTGCCCTTCAAGGATTACATTTTGAATAACAAAAAAGCAGACATAAGATGCATTATCTGCCATCACTTTATTGGTTAGCAAGCCCAGTTGTTGAACTGTTGAGTTTAAATATAAACAAACTTCTTCCAGCAGTGCCCACTTTGTTTTAAAGCCAAAAACGACTTTGAGTGAATGCAGAACTAGTTTGCGTGACATGGTGACAGGGTGGTGAAGAAAGTGTGGGGCGCACCCATTTTGGGATTTTGGATTTTGCCAGTGAAAAGTTGAGTGATATTTACCATTAGTAAAATCCAGCGTGTAATTTGTCAAAGCTGACACCACATACAGTATACGCCTGGTCCAATACCGTGAAACCATTAATTACCTGGGAAAAAAAGAGAGGAACTCCCTTTTAAAATTCTTTCCTGAGACCAGTATTGCCCTAAATCAGCTAGAATAACTGGGGTGTGGAAAGAGTAATGTTGTGGGGAGTTTTGCTTGGAACAAAAAAGCTCAATCTGCTTGTTTGGGTCGAGCCACCACTTACATTATTAAAGGGACATATTAGTTATATGTTTTCGTACTACTGCACACATACAGTAGACTGAGTATGACTATACGCCCACCCCCATATTGCTGCATGCTATTTATTATATCATAAGGCACACATATCATATAACACATAAGATACAAATTAACAATTGATTGTTGGCCTGCTTATTTTAGAAATAAAACCCCAAATGGTCAGACTGAAAGCCTCACACAATTCAACTATAAAAGTAAGACGTTTGGAGGTATTTACCACCAGAGAACTACAACAAAGGACACTTTTTAAGGGGTATTTTCAGTTTAAGTGTAAACCTGCCAAAATGTCCGAATTTATTACACTCATTGCCCTTTAACTCTTGAGTACACGCCACAGCTCTCCATTTTGTTGCATTTTCCTGGTTTCAGTTTCAAATTCAGTTTGTACAGTACAGATAAATAAATATTATCTGTTCTCAATAGTATCTCAAATGGGGGGAGCGCAACAACATTTCTGGCCCCTATGGGGCATGACAAAAAATAATTGAGAACCACAGTTTCTATCAATCACACTGTAAATCTGAAACTGACAGCTTCTTGGTGACTTTTTATTACACATGAGCAAACACACTAAGGACAAAAAAGGTTCTGTCCTACACTACCTACCTATCAGTAACGTGAGCTCGGGGGGTGGGGCGCAGTGACATGTGAGCTTCATGGCTTTTAGGGTTTTTTAATGTTAATACGGGTTGTTCATTAAGAGGATAACAAGATAAATAAGTGGCTAATTCATTTCTAAAATAAAATGTATTTTGAATTGTTTTCAAATACTTCTTAGTCACATTTATGTTTTTATTACATATAAAAAAATACTTGTGGTTTAACTTTTTTATAAGGTACATGCACTTTATTCTTCTCTAGTAAAGGTTCTGGTGCTTTATGTTATACGTGCATTTACATACACTATATATCAGGTGTCAAACTCGTGCATGGAGGGCCGAAAACACAGCAGGTTTTCTTTTTAGCCGGTCACTACAGCAGGTGTTTGTAATGATCAACACCACCTTCAATTTGAGGGAAGAACCTCATCAGTTAAAATCACCTGCTGGAGAATCCGGTTGGAAAGAAACCCTGCGTGTCTCGGCACTCCAGGGCACGATTCTGATACATGTGCTGTATATAATCCACCATCTTAACAGTACAATTGATTGATTGATTTATCAAGCATAAAAATATATTTGACTTGCTGCTGGCTAATTGTTGTTGCTGCTGTCCAAACAAACAAAAACGCTTAGCTTATCCACTCCATGAAAGGACAGCAGTGACAAGCACCTGCAGAATGAGGACGTACTGCAGTGCCTCCGCATGTGACATTTCTATGTATTTACGGTCTGAGCAGCAAGAATAATTATGTCTCAGTTACATTAAGATACAGGCTGTAGAAAATCATGGTGCATAATACATGCCTCTGCAACATATTGGTGACATGGTGAAAAACAGGAACTGGCAGGCGCGGTAATCCGATGGTAGGCAGATCTTGCATAGTAATCCAAGAAGAGATGGTTGTAGGTTTCTGGTCTGTTTTTAATCAGGAAATGTGCAAATTCAGCAATTTTTACCTAAACATGTTAAAAAGGATTGGAATGATACAGAAAATACACTTATAATGCAGTTCAATGGACAAATATTAATATTTGTTCTTTGTGTTGCTGCATGACTCACCTGCACATGCACTCCATTTACACAAAACAATGTTCATTTTATTTTTTTAAATGCATTGGATTAAGAAGTGTTTAAAAACGTTTTTTAACAAAAATGAATTTCTTTGTTATCATCTTAATAAGCAATTCATTCATTCATTCATTTTCTATACCGCTTATCCTTTAATAAGCAATTGTATCACCAGCCATGAACCCACTGCATGTCCGTGCAGTCGACTTATTTCTCAAATTGTATGTTACCTTCTCGTTAACCATTAGTTTTTAGTTTTTTTTATACAGGACAAACAAAAAACAAAAAAAGTATCTATCTTCCATGTTAGGAACCACGAGAGCCATGGATTAAAGCAGATGCCTCATCCATTCCCAGGACTATTACAGTGGACAGTGGAGAAAATGTTCTCACAGAAAGAACGAGAGCATGTGTTCATAACGTACTGCTGTAACAAGTCTTTCAAACCTGTGCCAAAATCAATTTCCATCAAAGGTCCACATGGAATAGTATCCGACCATCCCATGGAGATGAGTTCAGTGTATTTTGGAGCGAAAACCACTGAACAACAGTTTTTATATCCACAACAGTAGACATCACACAGCCCTTGTGTCAAGTGTGTTGAAGGGCGGGAGACAGGCAGTGGGGCTAAAAGGCTAAAGAAACATAGGAAACAGGGCAGGGCCGCTAATGACTAACCGAGACACAGGTGAAACCACCAAATATGCAGGAATATATTGAAATGAGAGTGACTGCAAAATAAACAGAAAACAAACTCGGAGTACAAAGCAGTTCGCCAAAACTCAGCCCAACCTTCTTTTGTATTGTTGATATATTTCAAGCTCACTATGAGGTTTAAAGAGGTACAGAATGTGCTTAGACCTTGACATTTAAATACTGAAAAGTAAACAGCTAACACTTGTTCTAAAGTTCAATGGAAAAGTTGGACATTGGACAACAGCTCTGGGATCGCAGTGAAAGCCTGAGAGTGGGCGATGGCTCTGTTTCCCTTCCTCTGCTCATCTACATCTTCTCCCCACAGTGAGGTCGGATGCATGTCAACATGTCTCAACTGTTTCTGAATTGGGGAACTGGCACTTTTATTACAGAAAAGGCATTTATTGAATATGAACTGCATTAAAAAGTACCACGAGATAGCTTCCCTTTTGTGTATCTTGCATTGATCCAATAATAACACATGATAAACAGCAATGGAAATGATGAGATCCTTCAGAGTCCAGCTGCACTGTTCCAGCTGTGCCATAGTTTTCTTCTGTTTGCTGTGCTGCTTCATATCCCATCAGGACATTGGAAACTGAAATATTTTGTTGACACCCTGTTACAAATCAGCAGTCCAATGGTGGTCAGTCAGGCTAGGTTCACACTGCAAGGTATGTCTAATTCGTGTTTTTGGTGGTCGTTCACATTAGCATAAAAATGTGACTTGTCAATTTGAACGCGATACGCATGCGCCGGATATGACATCACACACATTGCCATTTGTTTAAACATTGCCCCTGTTTGTGCTCTCCTTGGCATGTTTGACAGTTTCAAGTATTTTGTGCAAGGGAAGTAGTACAGTAAGAAGAAAGAGGGCAAGACTTTTGGCAATGGCAGAGCTTTCTGCGAATTCTGTTGCGTGCTGTTGGATGTCGGCGCCAGGAGTGGTGGGCCATTGACGTGTAGGTTGGATATACACTAACTGACTCTTGAGATTGCAGTAGCATGTAGATACTTATCAGATTTTACAATAATATGTATGATGTGGCTTAATCTGCCACCAGGGGTCAGTGTAGTTTGTGGACCTCACTGGGTTGTATTCTTTGAGTGTTTCCTGTTTGTTGCTGTCTGCCCTTCAGTTCAAATTCCCTTACGTGAATGTATGCAGCGTAATTAACATCTCTGTGCAATTACTATTTGTTTTAAGATTTATTTTAACTTTTCTCTTTTGATTTGATATTTTCATTTATGTTTCACATATTTGAAATATGTGTCAGTGTATTTTTACAATACAGTGGAACCTCAAAATAGGAAATGAATTTGTTCCACAGGGTCTTTTGTGTCTTGGAGTTTTCGTATTATGAGACAAGATTTACATGAAAATGGCGTAATTCGTTCCAGCCCCTTCAAACAGTTGTATAAAGTGTAAATATTGTACCCACCCAAAATAAAAATGTTAATTGAGAACAACATAATCATTTACATGTGTATGAATGTTAAAAAAAACCAATGACAAAATAAAAGCAATGAAAATTATATTTATACTGTATATTATAAATGTTATGAAAAATGACGTTACCTTTCGGGTCGAGCGAGGTGAGATTCACTGCGGAGGAGGCGGCGGCTGACAGTTTTCACAGATGGCAGAAATCATACGTAAGTTTATGTACTGATTTTTTACATTTTAATTTTACAATGGACGGGAGCTTTTCTGTACGCTGAGCAAAGGGCCGTCATGATTGGCCATCGTTAGTAGGAAGAGGATGATAGTAAATGGGAAGCAGCTTGTATGGTGGTGCAATACATAAAAAATCTGGGTGGCACTTTTGATTTTCATTTTTGGATTTTGAATATTTTTTGTCAAATGGGATGAAAATATCTTTGAAGTCCAATTTGTGTTATGACTTTTTCTTATAATAAGGTTTTCGTAAGTCGGGGTTACACTGTGTTTAGACATTTACTTGGATATTGACAGTTCCATTTCCTTTATGTGAAGTGTAAATAAAGGTTGTTGTTGTCTCAGCACGACAATCGCTCCCTGGTTCGACCATACCGATCAAGCAAAAGGGTTACAAATTTCAGTTAAAAGTGCCTTTCTAACCCAGGGACACTGCACATGTTACAGATAATTTGTATGTTGTTTTAAATCTACGTACGAACGAGGCCTGAGTCAGTGTGTGTCAAAGTGTCAAAGGTACAAAAACAGCTCCTTTGAGCAGTGGTGTACACTCAGGACCAGCAAAGCTTTCTTTGTTGGCACCATCAGAAGCACTGATCTACATTTAAATGCTATGAATTGTTCCAGAAAATGTTATTTATCAATTCCCAGTGGTCTTATCTTCATTTATTAGGGTGTGTATTGGCTGCACTAGTCCTCCGTGTATTTCCACTTCCTCCCATATGCCCAAAACTTGCACGTTAGACTACATTTTCCATATAGGTGTGAGTGTGAATGGGTGTCTCTATACTGTATGTGTCCTGTAATTGGCTGGCAAGCGGTCCTAGGTGTACCCCGTCTATTGCCCAAAGTCAGCCTGGCTCACCCATGACCCTAATGAGGGCAGGCGGTATAGAAAATTGAGGAATGAATAAACTTCATTTTCACTAGAATGGCAGGTCTCTTGGTACATTTGAGATGAGACAAGGGAGGAAAAAAACAGCAATGACTTGATGCAATAATTGATGTAATAAAAATGTGACAAGAATATGTCTCTTAAATGACACAATGATTACCTATAAAAAGAAATAAATGTTCAGCTTTCATCAGAGTGGAGCTTGGTTAATAAAGTAATACTACAGGTGGTCCTCAGGTTGAGAACGAGTTTTGTGATGTAAGTTGAGTAACGGCATGTAAGTAACTATATTCTGCACAATTGAATATACCGCTTATGTAAAATTAACAAGCAAACACAGTTGTAACTGCAGTCTAACATCGCTAGTCTCATTTATCAATTTCTGCGCAAAATATGCAGAATTTATGCACTTAAAGAACATTGGAACAGTTGTTAGGGTCATAAAGCCCCTCCAGAGAAACACCAACTGAATACATTTTTCCCATAAGAAATAATGTATATCAAATTTAGCCCTTCTGGAAATCCAAAAACATTAACACAAAACACGTTTTTATAGTTTTACAATTGTAGTTTTACATGGAGTAAACACTTACAAATACATATAAATGATTAATGAAAAAGATTAGAGCATTTAAGGTTACCTTTACCCATCATTCAAGACGTGATTCTTGTTGTGAGTGTTCCTAAAGACGAAATGTGGCAGCGAGACACAACACAGACTAACATAGGCTACATAGGCAAATCAAGGTTCCCTTGTTCTGTACTGTTCCCTGTTTTGTACTGCTGATGGTTTTGCTGTGATATTTTTATAACAATTGGTTGTGAATTTATTTCATATTGGTAAGTTATTAATCTGTTTATCCTTGTTTTATATTATTGAAATATTTACCCGTGTAAAACCCATCCATCTATGCCGCTTATCCTCATTAAGGTTGCAAGGATACGTTTAAACGTCCCTGTAAAACCAAAGTATAGGAAAAAATCTTTTGTAGGGGCCCTATTACTGTTCTTCAACAAAATTCTGCAAAAATAAAAAAAATACCATGCAAGATCGTGTATAGTAGAATGTTGATGTTTTTTTTTTTTCTTTCTTCCATGAACGCTTTACCATATTGGCTGTCACTTTCCTTTTCTTTTACCCGGTGCCATCAGAAGAGTCTGCCTTACGCTGGGGAGACATAATAAGAATAAAGCTAAAAAGTTGACCTTGTTCTTCATTAGTGTTAGTGACTCATGACTACATATTACTCAGCCTACTTATTCTTCTGCTGCACGCACGTAGTTCTCTTTTTCTTTTTGTGCAGTACTCGTAATTTATGGGAGAGCTTTCATAACCACAAAATGTCGTAAAACAGAACGTCATAAAACCAGGACCACCTGTACTTTTGTGCAAAAAGCTGATTAAATGAAAAAAAGAACTTGAAGCAACCAAACCATTTATATTTCCATTTGGCACACAGATGCCAGAATCTGCCTGCCACGGTTTTTTGTGGAAAATACGTTTTGGTCAAACATGTTTCACATTTGATCAAAAATTTGTACTGCGTGCAATTGGAGTTTTTAATTTTTATGTGGCGCTTTTGGTGGAATTCAGGCAATTGAGGTGACAATGGCCTTTACTCGTTACTTATGGTACAAGCGAAATTGTGCAATCACCTGTTTGTACATATACAAGATATACTGCACATACTGGGTGATAAAAGGGGGACAGTAAAGAGGAGAGGGGAGGGAAAAAAACAACTCCAAACTATGCTTCTACAGGGGAGTACAGCTTAGGACTGGCAAAAAAACCCTCTGCAACATAAGCACAAATAAGCATACTTTCCAATATAAGAAGGACGCTCATTCAGAATCAGGCTCATTCAAACAAGGAATTTGACTTGGTTAAAAGATTTCTCACTGTACTTCTACACTCGACTCAAACTGTTAAAAAGCTGTGCAAAGTGACAATTGCGGTAGTGCAATTCTAGTAAGTAAGGGGGCCAGTGATTAATAACCAAGACATGATCTGCATTTGTTACAAAGACCGTATCTAAATATAATGTGAAACCGGATTTACAACGGTTTTGTTGTTGTTGTTGTTTTGTTTTTTGTCAACACTAGAAGGAAGGTTAGCTCCAGTATTTTTTTCCTGCAGATTTGATGATCCTCTGTAGTCTGTTCATGTCCTGTTTCCACGCAAATGACTGTCGTTGGCAGCCAGAGCTTTCACTCCTCTGCATCTTAACAACTGTTGCTGTGTACATGCTTGGATCCTGCACCATCCCCTCAGTTTAGAGCTGTCCTATCTAGTCTATGAGCATGAAATGATGAAACCTGCTTAAAAGAAACACCTTCTAATAGCCCTATGGTGCACACATTTGTGTGTGATTGAGGGTGATCATAACTGTGATGTGGCCTGCGGTGAAATCAAGTTTGAGTTTTTAAAAAACAATCTTTTTCTTAAATATGTTAAAAGTTGTAAAATTTCCTGTCAATCTATTTCAGGAAAAGATCAATTTTCATAACATATGAACTGGAAAAAGGGCTAGGGACAGACAATTAACAAAAACATTTATGAAACCTTAGAGACAATTGCAGCAATATTCATGGTTTCACTCATTTCTTCAGATACCGCAATTGGGTTTTCTGTTGGATTTATTTTGGCTGTTCAGCTACCCTTGCTGTGTTTTGATACAGTGAGTCAAGCTGTGAATTGCCCTGATGCTTCTTGAACTTCACACAGTCGTCTTCTTTAGGCTTGAAAAAAAAAATCAACTGCCCTTGCGTTCCTATTGCTGTGTAGTCTTTTTCTCATTTTTCAACACATGTCCACCCTTCCTTATTAGACTTACTCCAGATCATCTGTTTTCACTTTGGCTTTGCTTCCTTCTCCATCATTTCCCTGCTTTTTTCTGAGTCACTCTTTATCTCTCTTCCTTGGATGTCTTCACGACATGCCGCCTGGGGTAAGTAGCAAGAACACACAGGTTATTCCATGCCTCTTCTGGGAGTGGGACAGGGGCATGAGTCATTATTTTTTTTTCCCCTATGGGGTGATGTCATCTTCATATGCCGCTGAACAGTTCCCTCGTTTAAGGCATTCATCCGTAGCAAACTCCACGATAAAAATGTCAAACCATGTGAGAGCTGTCTTAAAAATTGCATAGCGCTACTTTTACTCCTTCCCCATCTTCCCTGCCATCGTTGCTCATCTATTTTTTACCTCTACAACATAAAGGGCCGTGCATTTTTCACTCAGTAGCCAGCCATATGCTCCAAGACCAGATGGTCTGATTTAGGTGTTATGCTGAAAGCCTTGAATGACTGTGAATATTTTACTTCATGGCAAGTATTTGTGAGGAAATAAACTGCATACATACATGCATGGTTGGATCCCACAGTACATTTATCGCCACTCCTGGGTCATAGTTCATTTCAAATAGCTGGCCTTTACCTGGGCCTCAACAGCAGCTGTGTTTACGTTCAGATAGGACCGATACAGAAAAGAAGGCCAAAGTCTTGCCACTGTGCCCTCTTCGCCACTTTGGCTTTCATCTCACCCCCATGTTGACTGTTTCAGAACAACACTTTGGTTTAAAAGGTTTAACCCTGCATGCAGCTTCAAGGGTTAAACTTTTAAGGTGATGAAAGGAAGTATCGCTGTCCTGGTATCATGTATGCTGTAAAGCTTATTTTTCTCCTTTCTTTGAAACACCTGCAGTTAGAATGTATGCTACACCAAGATCCTATGGTTCGTATGATTTTACATTTCACAGGATTGAAGTGGTACAAAGGTTGGTAGATAAATAAACAGGAAGGCAGGTTTCAGTAGTGTCTAAGACATTAGCTTTGGTGGGATACGTCAACCCTCATGCAGTCTACTTCCTGTGCCTTTTTATAAATGATCCTTTTTGGCAGGGTTTTTCACACTGTGGCTACTTAAGATATTAAAAGCTCTAGACACTTAACTCAAAGGTTTGAAGTTGTTCATAGCTTGACACTGTTCTTTGTTTTGCACTTAAAATAGTTTAACGATTGCTTGAATCAAGTAACCCAGTTATTTATTCGGCGATGTAGCAAAGTACTCTTTCTGTCAAAGCACTATTTTGAGCTGTTCCATTTTGCATTTGCTTTGCCGATCAAACATCTTGTGAGTGTTGACTGTTGGAACACAGGCTCTGCCTCTCAATGTGTCATTTTTTTCCAGATGGGAAAATTGGTCCTGTGTGCAAGTTATGTTTATTGCTTTTTTGTCGCTGTTTTTCTTTATAACAAATTCTGCATACTGGCACATTTGTCATTTGATTTGAAGCCGGAATATCCCCACACCGTGGCTGACATTTTGCTTCGCAAGCATCTTTTTTCTTCTAGTTTCTACTGCGTTTTGCAATGCTTTCCCGACAGAGAGAAAGCCATTATTTGGCTATGATAATTTACGGAATTCTGTTGTTCTATTAAACATCCTTGTGCTGGGCCAGTGCAACGTGAACCCCGTTTGCGCCTCCAAAAAAGCAGACAAAGAAAAACAAACACATGGTAATACATGAAGCTGGAAAAATTATCAAGTTCAGTTACCCCATGGTTGATTAATTTATTTCATGACATGAGACCTCGTGGGCCGCCCTAGTACTTTGACTTGGAACTCCTGTGCATGGATTTGATTGGCTCAGTAGCATCTAATGACATGTCTGAACGTGCATGCAATTGGTCAGTACGTACTTTTACATACTTCCATAAGTCGTTGGTTTATTTAAATACAAAAATGCTACTCATTTTATTATTTTGTCACTGCTAATTAGCTTCACATCATCTTGTGTTTATTACATTTCTATTTATATAACATGTTTGTATACAATTTTGTTATCATTTTTATTGAAAGGGATCTTATATTTGATCAGTATATATTTTTTTGTGAAATATGGCACTTTCACCTCCAGTATACAGAGCATACAGAGCATGTGGAATAAGATAGAACACTAGGCATATTGGTAGTCTGGTCCAATTAAATTTCAATGTCACCTGAACTGTGTATTTCCAAGACTTGTAGGAAACATTCTGCCAGATGACAGATTAAGTTATGAAAAGGTCTTTTCTATTTCACTAAAAGATTGTTTGACTTGCCTAATGTTTCTGGTTTATGTAAGATGAATGAAGGTGATAATGTATATGTGCTAGGTCTTTACCACACAAAACCCCACTGTGCAATACATGCAATTGAACTTTTAAAACATAAAAACATTTCTTAGCAAAACAATCTTCCACAAAAAAATGTAGCGGTTGCTACACAGTTACACGGTTTATGAGTAAGTCTATTTAGAAAACACTGTCAGTCAAGTCATCACTGGATCTGTATGTTTGGATTGACCGGTAAAATGTGATGCAGGGATCTTGCAGGGGTGCAACAATTTGGCACGCCTGGAGTTTGGATAACTGACTAGCTTGGTTAGGTTTCATTGATAAGTACAGTTGTGTGTCATCTGCATAGCAGATTCTTCACTTTTTTATTATTAAGGTCTCTTCTACTAGGGCTCTAATCTCATCCTCTGCTTATGACCCCTCAATCTCTGTCAACTGCTCTGCTGTTTTTAACCAGTTTGAGCCTGTGACACTGTCCTCTCTACAGGAGATTGTTGGCAATATGAAGCCCACAGGTTCTCTAAATGATGCTGTTCCTGCTCGGCTTTTTAAAGATGTTTTCTTTACTGTAGGACCATATGTTACTGCAGTTATTAATAGTAGTCTGTGCTCAGGTGTGGTCCCCTTGAATTTAAACATGCAGTGGTGCAACCACTGCTTAAAAAAACAGGACTAGATCCTGCTGTTCTTGCCAATTTCAGGCCCATATCTAAATTGCCTTTTATGTCAAAAATGATTGAGAAGGTAGTTTACAGTCAATGAATGGCTTTTCTGGAAGAACATAATATTCTTGAGATTTTCCAATCCGGTTTTAAATCGCTGCATAGGACCGAATCTGGACTTTTAAGAGCTTTTAATGACATCTTTTTAGCTACAGACTCAGGTGATTCCGTAATTCTTGTTCTTTTAGATCTAATGGCTGCTTTTGATACAGTGGACCATGAGCTTATAATTTCTCGCCTGGACCAGTGCGTGGGTATAAGGGGTGTAGCACTGGAGTGGTTCAGGTCGTACTTGACCGACAGAAAATTTTGTGTTAACCTCGGTGACTCTGTGTCCTTCTCTGCTCCCCTCTCCTGTGGGGTCCCACAGGGCTAAGTGCTGGGTTCTCTCTTTAACTGCTCCCGCTTGGCTCCATAATTAGGCGACATGGTGTTTCCTTCCACTGTTATGCAGATGACAGGTAGATTTATGTGCCTCTCAAGAAAAATGACACTGACCCTGTCACTGCACTGCTGAAGTGTCTTGATGACATTAAGGCCTGGATGGCTTTTAACTTATTTAATTTTAAAGACGACAAAACCAAGGTGATGTTCTTTGGTGGAACTTCTGGGACCCTCTCATCTGATCTTGGTTTCCTAACCTAGTACATGAAACCGTCAATCACAAACCTGGGGGTAAAGATGGACCTTGATCTAAAACTTGACAGCCAGATCAGGTCTGTCTTTAATCAAGTTTTTACCACTTGAGGCAGGTGGCTAAAATAAAAGGCGTTCTCTCTAGGCACCATTTTGAGACCGTAATCCATGGCTTTGTTACTTCTCGGCTGGATTACTGCAATTCATTATATCTGGGGCTGAGTGCGTCAGCCACATCTCGGCTCCAGTTGGTGCAGAATGCTGCAGCACGTCTTTTAACTGGCACAAGAAAACGCGAGTACATCACTCCCATTTTAGCTTCACTCCACTGGCTGCCCATACATTTTAGGGTTCATTTTAAAATAAATTTATGCTGCTTCTAAGAGAGCCAAAAACGAAGCAAAAGCACAGAGGTGATTGTGCCTTTGCTGTTGCAGCACCAAATCTCTTGAACAACCTGCCTCAACACATCAGGCAGGCATCCTCTCTGTCTGTTTTTAAATCTCATCATAAAACCCACCTCTTTTCCTTGGTTTTTAACGTTCAGTAGGAGGTTGACTTTATTTTATTGATTAGATTTATTGATTTTATTGATTATTTAATTTAATTTTATATTTTTATTGTGTCAGTTGTTTTTATTGTGCATATGGCTGTGTTATTTGTTGTATTTTTATCTGCTGTGCAGCTTTTTGGAAACTTTGTGTTTATTTAAATTGTGCTATATGAATAAAATTGTATTGGATTGGATAGAAAATTAACAGTGTTTTCTGATGACATTACCAAAGGGGACATGTAAAGACTGAATAATATTGGTCCTAGCAAAGAATCCAGAGGGATACCGTGATTCACGTTTCTTGTGTCACGCCACAGGGTGGTCGGGATCCCAAAAGACAGAGAGGCAGGTTTAGACAGTAGCTATAAATGCTGAACTGAAGCTAAATGAGAAATGCTAACTGGGAGCAGCTACCGTACAGGCATGAAGGCAGGCTAAAGACTAACGATCATCTACCGTGGTCACCAAAGGAGGAAGCAGGTTGGCTTGAATCTTGGTCGTGCCTAAAGGAGACGCCATGTGGCGTGTGTCCAAGCCAAACAATAACTCGACGCCGTATTCCTCCCAGTTGATAAGATACTGTACCCCCCTGCCCTGCCTCCTGGCATCCACAATAGACTTAACAGTAAACACAAGATGGCCATCCACTAGCTGAGAAGGAGGAGGAGACACTGGTTGAGTGCTGAGCTCGCAGATGGAGACTGGCTTCAGGAAGGACACATAAAAAACGGGATACTTCTTGGGGGAAGGTGGTGGCTTCAGTTTGGCTGACACCGGATTAATCATGCGCACAATCTCAAAGGGACAGATGAATCTGAGAGATAACTTCCTGGACTCTCCAGCCAAAAAGAGGTCCTGCGATGACAGCCAAACTTTCTGACCAGCCTTGTAGTCCGGGGCAGGCTTGCAATGACGGTCTGCCAAACTCTGGTTACGCCTGGCCGTAGGCCCAAGCGCCGTTTTGGTGTCTCGCCATACTCTGTGGGTACAGCGCAACAAGGAAGCAACCAGAGATACCAAAGATTCAGCCTCCTGGGAGGGGAATAAAGGAGGCTGGAGACCGCGGGCGACGTGGAACGGTGAGAGACCGGTTGACGAACATACCAGGGTGTTATGGGCATATTCAACCCAGGGCAGGTGGTAGACCCAGGAAGTTGGGTGCTGGTGGCACACACACCGCAAGGGGCTTCCAAGTCTTGGTTAGCTCTCTCTGTCTGTCCATTAGTTTGTGGGTAATACCCAGAAGAAAGACTCACAGTAGTCCCAGGGATTTGCAAAATGCCCTTCAAGTAGCCGCAGAGAACTGCGGGCCTCTGTCCGACCCCACATCAAGTGGCACACCATGGGCGCGTACCACGTGCTGAACCAGAAGTTTCGCTGTCTCGAGGGAAGGGGGGAGCTTGCAGAGAGGAACGAAGTGGGCCGACTTGGAGAACCTGTCACCATGAAACCCCTTGAGGCAGGTAGTCCCGTGACAAAGTCCATGGCCACGTGTGACCAAAGGCGGGATGGGATAGGGAGTGGCCGCAACAGACCCGCCGATGCCCGAGTGGACGCCTTGTTCCAAGCACACACAGAGCAAGCAGATACAAAACTTCTGGTGTCTGAATGAGAACAGATGGCCACCAAAAGCGTTGAGAGGAGAAAAGCTGTCCGTCGGGCTCCGGATGACAGACGAGCTTAGAGCAGTGCGCCCAGATGAAGACCTCGGACCGCAGATTACGGGGAAGAGGCGGCCAGGTGGACAACCGGCTGGAGGTTGTGTGTCCTTGTTAGCCTCCGCCACTCGCTTCTCCACCTCCCATTGGAGCGCCCCCACAATCCTGGACTGTGGTAGGATAGTCTCTGGCAAAAAAATCTCCACAGGGGGAGCAAACATCCTGGACAGGGCGTCAGGCTTCTCATTGAGCGATCCGGGGCGATAAATGAGGACAAAATTAAACCGTGGAGGGACCAACGCACCTGGCGTGGATTGAGGCAATGTGCAGAGCGGATGTAAGATAGGTTTCTGTGATCTGTAAAGATGACAAAAGGGTGAGCCGCCCCCTCGAGCCAACGCTTCCATTCCTGCAAGGCAAGGACAACCGCAAGGAGCTTTCTGTTGCCTATGTCGTTGTTACGATCAGCAGAGGAAAGACGTCTAGAATAGAACGTGCAGGGGTGTTACTCCTCGTTCGCGTTATAGCGCTGGGGGTCCTAGTTCATACCCTACTCCTGCTTTGCTGTCTCTACTCTTTGATGCATCTGTGTATATGTCTGTACTGTCTGTGTTGTAAGAATACAATTCTTGTCTTTTCTTTTATGCAATATTGATAGATCCACAGTAAACTCGAAATAACCATGGGTGTTTTAATGCTAAGGGCACCGTAGGGCTGATCTGTAGTTAGTCTATCGATATTGTATTGTCTTGCTTTTTCTATCGCTGTCCATCCACAGCTCTTTATTCTCTTCCTCTCCTTTTCCCAGCATGGCTTTAAAGAATTTCGATCTAAAACCAGCTGCCCCTTTTATAGGGCTCTCAATCCTACCCTGACCGACCCACTATAGGCCAGAGGTAAGTCAACAAACCACAGCTACCATTATAAACCCTTCACCGACTGGATTTCCATCGTGCTGCTGTACCTGACTTCCAAAGATGCTACAAATATATCACACTCATCTATATCGTTATTTACCCTCCCTACCACAAAAATAAATCACCAGAAAACCAACAACCCCCCTCCAATACATGGTATGGTCTGATGATGTCGATGATGACATCATCCACCTTGTATAACCAGGAAATACCTGGCAGCTCCTCCCCATCCATACTCCTAATCAGTTGGTGGCAGTAATGCACCAGTTTGTTGCTTACCCACCGCCATAAAACCTTAGAAGAAGAAGAAGCTCCTCCCCAAACATTCCTGCAGGCGAACTGCACCCCAAAGTAAGTGGGGTGCAGTTCAATTGCACCAAACCGAACATCTGTTGAGTGTGCTTTCAATAAAAACCCCGCCTGATAAAAATTATTTTATTTTAACAAACAAATACACAAATAGCACACAAAAATTAAATTAAATTGTGCAAATTATGAATTTAAAGGCACAAGTAATGTCCCTAATTACTTACTAATTACTAGTTACCTAGTAATGAGTTCAACTCATTCACTTCGTCACAATTCTTTTCACATTGTTTAACAAATACATTTTTTTTCACATTTTCTTGAATGTACAAGAAAAGTATTTATTTCTTTCCAAAATGGTTATTTCAATACAACACGACAGTCGGCGAGTGCATAACATACAATAAAGATACTCTAGTACATTCAACAGTAGCAGAAACCTTTAGAAAGGCAACAGAGGGAAAGGTCGGTCTTCCTGGACTGACGAGGTTGGATTGGATTTTGTACGTACAGACGGTAATGCCCTTTGACTTTGCTTTACAAGCGAGAGAACAATTTCCCCTTGGACAACATTAAAGGACAGCCATTGAGGCAGGAGTGATGAATATCCTCATAACCACCAAGCATTTCAGAGCTGGGCAAAGGAAGTGCAATCAAACCAGGATGGCTGAAAAAGTCAATGTGAGGTGAGAGCGGTGCCATTAGTCTGACAGCCAAAAAAAGTATCATTAAAACACTCAGTATTTTATAGTCTAGAAGTTGAAAGCATAGCATGTTTAGCTTATTATATGCTGCAAGGAAAGACTGTGAGAGGTCACCACAAAAACATTAATCCTCAAAATCAGTTTCAAACGAGAAAAGCTGGGAGGAAAAATGTTTTTTGGATGGCAGAAGCAATTAGCATCTTTTAGCTACTCAGAGTTCAAGAGTTTTGTTTTCCCAGTTTACACAGAAACTGTAGGTCTGTTACTGCCTTGCAGAAGTTCACCCTTGTACGACTGAAGAAATATATATACTATTCTACAGATATGCTTAACTCAGCTGTATACCTTTGCCTGTGTGTTTTCTAAATGCAGTATTTATTGCATCCATTTGCCAATTTTACACGCTAAAATTCCAAGTCTGTTGGAGTATTTAACTGACAATCACTAACATGTCAAGATATTAGTGTTTTCGTGATTTGCACTAGAAATTATTAAATGACAATTTTGATACTTCAGGGCACAGTAGGTTAATGTGGTGGCCGCATAAATTATGTTGCACTGATATAAAGCCAAAATACACTGTAAACTTGGTTATGTCTTGGTGCCTCGGTTTGCATACATTTTCTGGTTAGCGTACAATATGGCACGTGTATTGTCTTATTATTACACTGCATTAGTCCAACTGTGTTCCTAATACAATTTTATCACAAAATGTGCATGTTAGCAGCCTAGGAGCTTGCTGACCTGTCACTCTTCTATGAAGTCATCAGCTGTTGACTCTGTAGTTCTTTGCTAACTAACACAGTTACCCTACAAGTTTCAATACACATTTGTATAGTTTTATCATTATAGTTTTACATGCAGAAGACATTTTGAAATGCACGTAAATTATGTCTTAAAGGAATAAATGGCTTTCAATACACAAGGAACCTGCGGGTTACCTCCACCTCCACAATGTTTTCAGATGTGTAGTGATTTCTTTTCAGTTAACTTTGAGAAATATTAGGGTAACCAAGAGAGGCAAACCAACATGCTATACATATTAAAAAATTAAAAAATATATAAAGTACAAGTACACATCTTTTACAGTTGTCTGTAGCATGGTTGCATGAATTAAGACTTAGATAAGAGAAAGCACTTGCTCATTTTTTATGCCATAGAATAGGACACAATTACAAAATGTACAAATCACAGCATATCCAAAATAAAAATGACTAGTCAATTTAACAAATCAATGTATGACAGTTAACAAATTTAGGCTGCAAAGGATACTACCTTCTTGTAGTATCTTTTGCTGGCCTTTTTGAAGGTTCTAGCTAGGAGAAAAAAAACATTCCAACTATATATACAGTGGTGTGGAAAACTATTTGCCCCCTTCCTTAATATTAGTAAAAGATAACACAAGTAAATACAAAATGCAGTTTTTAAATGAATGTTTTTATTATTTAGGGAGAAAAAAACCCAAACCCACATAGCCCTGTGTGAAAAAGTAATTGCCCCTGCACCTAATAACTGCTTGGGCCACCCTTACCAGCAATAACTGCAATCAAACGTTTGCGATAACTTGCAAAAAGTCTTTTACAGCGCTCTAGAGGAATTTTGGCCCACTCATCTTTGCAGAATTGTTGTAATTCAGCTTTATTTGAGGGTTTTCTAGCATGAACCGCCTTCTTAAGGTCATGCCACAGCATCTCAATGGGATTCAGGTCAGGACTTTGACTAGGCCACTCCAAAGTCTTCATTTTGTTTTTCTTCAGCCATTCAGAGGTGGATTTGCTGGTGTGTTTTGGGTCATTGTCCTGCTGCAGCACCCAAGATGGCTTTAGCTTGAGTTGAC